>OX387250.1:6500129-6537629 GCA_947562095.1 Branchellion lobata
AAGCTGCATCTTTTGATTGGTGGCCTGGCCATTTTTCAGACATAAACAAAACAAATAAACGAAGAAAAAAAAAGCTAAAAAATGAGAATCAACTGGAATCTACAATTCAAAGCTCAACGACCCTAAACACAACCTTCAACCACTGCGATTATTCTCATCACATCCGCACAACCATTATTCACGTGCATGCACGCCATCATGGACTTTCCAAGAGCATGGAAGAGCAAGAGAAGAAACAGCGCTTTGCTACCACCGCAGCTGCACACAAAACAACGCCCAACCGCATCGCAACTGCCTCTGTTGCCTCATGAGGAATACCCTCACTTGGAATTTGAAGTATCTTTCAAATATTTCTGTCTTCTCAAATATCAGCTTGTGCAGTACTTGAACGTTTGCACTGCAACCCACTAAGCCCTGTTCATGGTGTGACAAGCGTAACTGCTGAAATTTGCCAGGCTCCTTGTTGACTTTTGAGTTCCACTGCAGACGTCGGTCGTGGCTTGGTCAGTTGCCACCACGAATTATTATGTTGTGAATAACTCATACTGATGAGTACATAAGGAAATACATTATTTTATGAAACAATTATACCTTAACCCTTTGCATACAAATTGTTTCGTGATAATAATCGTACCGTCTCTCAATTATTTTTAATCTGATCCAAGATTGCTTTTCAAAACTCACGCTCTGCTCCTCGCATCATTCCGCCCGCTGCTTTAACGTCTCGTCACTTTTCTCTCTCTCAAGTTGGGCGTGTGTCGTGCTGAAGTTTAATTAGGGAATCAATTAAAAAAACTCAAACATTTTTAAGCTACGAACTTCTACGGGGTTGATGCCACTATAATAAAATTCGTGTTTGTATTGTATTGTATTGTATTGTTTAAATATACACACGTTTAACTTCACGAGCGTTTAAATCTAAGAAAGTTAAATCTACGAACGTTTAAATCTACGAACGTTTAAATCTATGAACGTTAAACTTTACAAACGTTTAACTTTACGAAGGGTCGATTTACGAAAGTTTAAAGTTCCAAAAGTATAAAGTTTTGAAATTCTTGTTGTGGAAACAAATCTTCCTACTCTGGAAGGTATTCATGACGTCAATCTCCATTTCCAAGTTCCGTGCCTCATTATGTCGACAGACTGCCCAGATGCTGTAATAATGGCTTACCAAAACCGCTTGAACACGCCTTATGGACATTCATGTTTGTATTAAGTGATCTACTTTTTTCTATTACTGATTTATTTATGACCAAAAATGTTCATTTGTTGAACACTTAATCGTTATTAATTAATTCATTAGTGTTAGACAAATTGGAGTTGTTTATAGACATTGTCAATTAGGGCGCCTCAGTTGCCTGTGTCCGCTGCTTGCTTCATTGCTTGCTCATTGCTTTCTTCAGTTGCTTGTCTCAACTAACCACTGTAAGGGGTTAGTTGGTTAAGCTTCCTTATTTAATTAAGAACCGTGCTTAGGCCTTCTTATTTGCACGTTAGATTAAATTACATTACATGATCCTTTCTCCATTCGAGGTCGCAAAATGTTTGTCAAAGAAGCCAAACTCCACGGGGAATTAACTCTTCAGTTGAACTGGAAGATTTGCTTTAGTGGCCTCTATTGGCAGCGAAGACTTACTTAGAGCTTTATTGTGTGTTTATATGGGCCGTGTGTAGCCACCATGCAGGTCACAACTGGTAATTGCTCCTTTATTGCTTCATTGGAAACCTTTAGTGGTTGCTTGTGTTGCAAACATACTTCCACACACATAGTTACATGTGTGAATTTAATCTAATCCAATCAAATCATTTATATAGCGCTGATTACAAACTGTTCAAGAGCGCACGTGAAAACAATTATACATACATAAAATCATGTGTACACAACTTTATGACTGAATAATTTTATATTCACAATTGAATACACTTTCAAATTATTGATTAACTATTATTGGAATTGAACGATTAGATACTGATTTCACAAGTTTGTCATGCACTTGATGGCGGTGTTTGAAGGCACACACGAGACTTTGAAAATTTCAATTTATAGCAGAAAATGTGAAAATGAAAACCTTGCATCAAAAATAATTTTGATGGAGGATTTATAACAACTTCAAGCGTGGAATTTTGAATTCTCGAAAGTTGCTTTCAAGGGGATTTGATTATTTGAAAAATGGAAATTGAGCGATTAACTTTAATTTTTGAAACATTTTTCTCGAGGTATTCAAAAAGAGCAGGAGTGCTGTTTCATTCATTGCGAACACTGCGTAAAGCTTGCACTCGCCTCAACCAAACCACCAGTTCTTATTTATGTCTTTACGAGCCACCTGCTTGTGATAAGGAGTTATGTCTTCCGCGAACCTCAAGATCAATTTCGTCATCATCATCATTACCACTCCATACAACACCATGCTACTAACGCCATACCACAACACAACACCACAACCACACCAAAACCACAACACAACCACACTACAGGGCATTTTAGGCTCAGGCTTTGCCTTGAAGGTGCAGCAGCAACAGCGACAGAAGCACCTCATACGCCGCAAGGGACCTGCAGCAGTGTTGATCCAGTGCCTGTGGAGGTGGTACGCAGCGGACGAAAACTCCTCTTCTCTGGCCACCTGGAAGATACACGTCAAAGCCCACAAGACCGCTCAAAGGTGTGTAAAGACCCTTCGAGATTGTGAATTGTGCCAAAAGATTACGTTTTGTGCTTGCAAGGCAGATTTCAAAAATGATATGCACAGTTCATTTGACTTGAAAACCGCTTCAGCTCCGCATGAAGACTCACGTTCGTATTGATAATGTCGGCTTTTTGATTATTTTATTTATATTTTTACATAATCATTATTTCCATTTTTATTTCCATTTAGGTTTTATTTATAGCTATACTTAAATTTTTATATCTAGTATTTCTCGTCCTCTAAATCTGACGCTAATTAAAGAGAGCAATAATTCACTCGGGAAGCAAATTATAGGGTTTTGTCTCCATTAAAACTCCAAGGGACAAATTTCTAGAACACTCGTTGCAGCTATAACGAGTCCTCTTGCCCCCTTTAATTCTCTTGTCTTTCACCATTGGTGTTATTATAGGTTATACTTGTTTTTTCAATTATTTTAATTCACAATTATGATTTTTATTATTTTTTTTGCGTTTCATTTCATTCGATTCAAGCTACAACAAAGGGCGTTGTGTAATTGTTGCATTGGTGTGTCTTTTTTATGAGAGCAATTCAGTAGCGCATTCAGAGCTTCGGTCCTTCTGCACATGCGCCCGCCCCTTCGTCGGCTAATTCCGTCGTTTGAAAAGTCCAAACAACCCCCCATCGACAACGTCTACAACACAATCATCAATGCATTACTAACATCACCACCAACAACGCCGACGCCGCCAACACAATCATCACCACAACCAACAGTGCCACAAAAAGTAACAACAACCACAACACAACCAACACAACCACAACACTCCTACAACACCACCACAGCTACTGGGGCAAGAACAAGTCTAACACCTCTTCCTTCATCAGTCGCCTCTCAGTGCGCAGGAAAGAAGGCAACATGAAGCAGTTGAACCTTTCCAGCTCCATCACAGGCCTCCACTCTCCCATGATGTTCGCCAGACCTTTCCTCCACCGCCCCTCACAGGCTTGTCCCGAAGACTTCGAGCTCAACTGTGACCCCGACGCCAGGTTGTGTGGTGGAAATTTGAAGAAACTGAGTCGTCATTATTTTTAAAAATCATTTTTCAAAGTACAAACCGCTTATGTTTTGCATAAAACCATTTTATTTTGTGTACACGATTCCTTGTTTTATGTGTGCTAGAAGTTTCATATTCTCCCTACTTCTTGTTTCTAATCTTTTTTGACCGTTGACTTTTAGAATTATTTTGCTCGGAGGAACATTTATTTCGGCGGAATCAGTTTGCTTAGACCGTATCTTCATCTCTGAACTTTTTAAATGGAAAGCTCTCTTGCGTCGAGAAGTTGAATTATTGTTATCGCTTGTTTGTGCAAAAGATGTTTATATTTCCAGCCATCTCCCTCCCTTTTTTCCATCTCCATCCCCACGTAGCTTTCTTTTCATCTCAATTTCTCTTTCTACCACTTCCAGTTTCTTCATTAGTTCACAAAAGAAATGTTACTTCATCGGAAGAACCTTTATAGTTTTTATTTATTTTCTAATATATTATCTTACTTTGAATTTATTTCATTTTTTTATAGCATCTCATAGTAAGTTGTTTCTGCTAGAGAAGTCATTAAGGTCGATCGATGGCGGGTCATTTGAATGCGCCACAGTTGCATCGACGGTGAATCACGTTGATTTGCATCGAACAGAACTATGCACTTGTTTTAGCGTCGTCTGCTTCAAGTTGCTGATTTCGCCTTGAATAACGATTTTTAGATAATTCCAATGCTACTAAATCACCCTTTTCTCGATATTTTTTGGTGAGGTTGTCAAAAATTGCTTGTTTTAACTCTTCTCTTAGTGGTCTTGAAGCTTTGAACGGATAACCTCACTTTAACTTTATTTTTGGTTGTAGTGCACAGTACAATACAATACAAATACGACTATTATTGTTATAGTGGCCTTAGAACCGTAGAGTTTCGAGGTTTGTATTGTATTGTAGTTGGCAGTTTTTCGGAGTTTATATTGATAACTGACGCTTCAATCATACGACTCCTCCTTGTCGCCTTCAGACACAAGTCCAGCGAGGTTTCGCCCAGTCAAAACTTCTTCGGCAACAACCTCCAAAACAGAAAGGTCGACTTTGAAGGTGTAGTAATTGTTTCATTAACAAACTTTCAAACTTTGTTCGGTGCTTAAAGATATTCCTCAAAAGCTCTTATATTCTTCTTGAATTCCCATAACACGCCTAAAAGAAGCATCCCAAAAGAGACATTATAATATATGAGACAGCCATCGACTGCACTCTACAGAAGATGGCGAGGAGTGGGAGGAGGTGACTCAATTGACGGAGACGCACAAAAGGGCCATCAGGGCACTACGGAAGATCAGCTTCTTCGTGGCGAAGAAAAAGTTCAAGGAGGCGTTCAGGCCGTATGACGTGAAGGACGTGATTGAACAGTACTCGGCAGGCAACCTTGACATGCTCACCAGGATAAAGATCCTCCAGAACAGACTCGACATGATTCTGGGCAAGGCGGAGACGAAAAAGAAGAACGAATTTGAACCTAAAATTACGTTGACGACAAGAGTTGTTAAGATAGAAAGACAGGTGCGTATGACGTTTAATATGCATTGTGACCAACGTGTGTGTGTGTGTGTGTGTGTGTGTGTGTGTGTGTGTGTGTGTGTGTGTGTGTGTATGTGTGTGTGTGTGTGTTTGTGTGTGTGTGTGTGTGTGTGTGTGTGTGTGTGTGTGTGTGTGTGTGTGTGTGTGTGTGTGTGTGTGTGTGTGTGTGTGTGTGTGTGTGTGTGTGTGTGCGTGTGCGCGCAGGTATGTGTGTGAAAATAAATCACTTCGGAAGTAACTTTTTGTTACAACACGAGTGGTATGTATCGTTTGCAACACAGGTAGAAGACATAAAGTCCAAGCTGGACCTATTGATCGAGATGTGGAGGGCTGACACAAAGCGAAGACCCTTGGACAGTGCACAAGAGGAAGCTGCCCTCGATGCCACTTCCCAAGGCATGCCTCACGAGGATGCAGGCGACTTTTGCAACGTGGGCCTGAAGGTGATGCAGAGGCACTTGTCAGACCCTCGTCACACCCGCAGGAAGCACCTCAACACCGCGAGGTCTTTCAGTAAACTTCCGCACGTGGCAAGAAATACGTTAAAAGAAGAGATTGAAGTGGAGTCCTGTAACAAAACTCCCAAGCCCAAGTCGCCTTCCTCTACTCCACAAAATCTTAGCAGTTGCGAAAGAAGTCAACGACCTTGGAAGGCAGAAAGGACTGCAGAGGAAGGCACCGAACACAAGACCACCCTGCAGCTGAGCATCCCCGACCACATCAACGCCAAGAGCCTCTCCCAACAGCACACCTCGAGCTGATCTCTCCGGGTCCTCCATGGGAGGGCAATGTAACAACCACACGGCACCCACGCTCAACTTTTAATCTTTCAGTTGTAACTCTTTTCAACGATTGAATCCCTGCGGACATCCGCGCTTTTGCTTATATTTTTGCTTTCATTTTAGGCTTTGTTTTCAATTGATTAGTAAAGAACTGTTTACTGAGTTGTTGAATCTGATGTGATAGCCCCTTGTGAACATTAACTGCCGATCTTTTCAACCAGCAGTTCAAACTTGATTGTTTGGTTGAGGGTATTTTGCCGCAGTCCAATCGAGAGCCACTCAATATTCAAATTGCGCCCCAGTATTCAAAGGCCCAAAGAAACAAAGTTTTCACTCGGTTCTGATAAAACCACAACTAGGCGGCCACTAGGATTTGAACCTATGACCCTCGCCTTGTCTTTCAACCACTCGGCCACATTGGCACGGTTTTGATTTGATTTTTTCACTCCAGCAGCCGTTTTTTATTCTGACCTTAGCTTCGTTTGCGACTTCTCAGCGGCAAGTTGTTCTCGCATTTGCGCTTGAGATTTTGAACAGCTTAAAAACTAGCATGAAGTGAGAGAAGAATTTCTACATCACGTGTTCAAAAGTTTACTGTCGTTAACGCTCACATTCGGTGCATTCGTGTACATGTTAATGGACAAGTCGCTACTTATGAGTTTCAATAATATTTAGTCTCATCTAATCTAATCTAATCTAATCTGATCAAAGCATTTGTATAGCCCTGATTACGCAATACATAGCGCTTGAAAACTTAACTACAAAAGTTTATCAGTTAAGATTAGGGTTGAACTACAAAAGTTTATAAGTGCTTCAGGCATTGTAAGTCGAAAACTAGATGAACAGAGAAGTTATAAATTTTTATTGTATTTTTAAATATAAATTTAAACTATAATTTTTGAATAAACAACTTTGAAATGTTATTTTTGAATAAATAAAATTGAAATTTCACTTTTATATGAATAAATTTGAAATATCCTACTTGAAGAGAAATTTTTAAATTGTAGAGTTCGTCAAATAAACTCGAATGGAAAGATTAGAAAAAGCAATTTGTGGAGAGTTCAATGAAATAAACTGTGTATTTTCATTTTAAAGTTTGAATCAAACCTGGTTGTTACTCAAAAAGAGGGATTTGAACTGTTTCAACGGGAGGGAGCCTTCCTGGGCATGAGAATGCAGACTCACGCGCATTTCATTTCAGCTCGGGTGCGAACTGTGACCAAAGTTTTGAAAACTCACCAAAGTAGCTCTCAACAATATACTCATCATTGGTGATAAAAAGATTCTCATGATTGCCCACAGCAGCATTTACTGTCCAGTTGAAAGAGCCATTTATGAGGGTAGAGTTGTCGATCAGCACAAACTTGTGGTGCATCAGGAAATACTTGTTCGTACGAACCTCTATGCCTTGCGGTGTTCAGTCAATTATTGGAAAACAAACTTTCAAAGTTAAATTTTAAAATAAAAATTAGAGCAAACGGCTGTTTTACCTTCCTTTCTGAAACGAGCAATTTGAGAGTTGGTGAGTGGTTGACCACCATCACTGATGACTCGAATTTTCCGACCAATTTTGTGCAAATCAATTATGATGTTAGCCAATGTGTTGCATGTAAACACGAAAATACATATATCCATGCTACGACTACATGTCTTCAAAAACCTTAAGCAAAGTTTGATAGTGAGTTATACATGAGTTAACCACGATAATGAAAAAAACATTGATGTTTTGAACTGAAAATTCATTTTAGGTTGAGTCTTAAAATAGTATTAGGGCATAATAACAGAAAGTTACTTGAGCAAGTGGGCAGTAGAGGTTTCAGGATTGTGTGAAAACTTACATGAAAGATTCAAACAACCATTCATTTCCATGAAATATTTAGTACATGCTTGAACTTTGTCAGGAAAAAACAAAACTTTTGATATTTTTTTTTTCTCTAAATCTTTTTTAGGGTTAGGGAAAATAAATAGTTGCCATAACTTTTTTAAAGTGAAAAAAGACCCAATCGTTAGGCAAACTATTCCACATGTCTTTTTCATAGTGAGCATGAAAAAATGATTGCCTTTTTTATGTAAAAGCACTTTTTATAAACCAACACATAGTGATGAAATCTGCATTCAGTTGTAAATAATTTAAAAGTAGATTTAAGTTCAATAAATGAAAAATGAATAACTATATGAATTTTAATTTTTGTCAACGTGTCAATTTTTTAAAAAATAATTTTTTTTTTAAATTTAAAAACGAAAATTTATTTTATTTGTTTATTAGTCTTTCTCAGTCTTTTAGATAGACCATACCAACGATAGATGTATTTAATTTTTGTTTTGATTGGAGATGTCTCTGCTATAAACATTGTTTTTTTTTTAAATCAGATTGTTTAATTCATAAAAGTTTTGTAAGAAGTTAAAATGACTTATTTGGAGTTTGCTGGCTGTAGTTTAATTGGTCTCGGACCTCCTGTGATTATATTTGTCTCAAAAGTAGCCAGGGATCCTCTTTTCATCATTTTATTCATTATCAGGTTGAACCATTATTTTTAGTTTTCTGGGAAACATATACAAAATTGGAATCAATTTTTGAGTGACAATTATATTAAATGAATTAAAATTTCAGTTCGTTTTTCTGGATAGCATCTTTACTATGTTCTGCCACATGGTGGATGATAGTTTTTCCTTTGAAAGAAGTTCCAGCATTTGGTTTAGTTTTTTCTGTTTTTTTCCAAGAATTGTTCAGATTCCTCTTCTATTTCTTCATGAGGTAGTTATAAAATTTCATGATTTCTACTCATTTTTTATTATTTTTCGATTTAAAAATAATTTTTTCAATTTAAAAATTCAACTTTCAACCACTATGAAAGGAGAGCAGAGAGTGGTTTGAAGAAGGTTTGGTCATTTGATGGCTCAAGTGAGGAGAAACAAATGATGAACATCAAACAAATCTCTCTCGGTGGCTGATCTGAGTAGTTCAGAGTTGCACTCAAATTCTTCTTTTTTTTTCATTGGAGCCATATGAAGTATTATTAAACTAATTTCTCTTTTAGTGGCTGGCCTTGGATTTGGTACTGTGAGTTGTCTTTTCAGCCTGATTAATCAACTGGTGGTGCTGTATGGACCCGGTGCTGTGGGCCTCACAGGCAAGCCTCCCGATTACTTTATCCTCTCAGGTCAGTGGTGAATGTACAATTTGTTATAGTGCACATTTTGCAAACTAGGTTACCTCAGAGGTGCAGTAGTGCTTAAACAAAGTGTTTATTTTGTGCACATAAGTTTGTATTGAAAGACAAGAAAGTTAACTGTTTCAATTAATTTCATTGGATTAACATTAAAGATTATCAACCTGATTTCACATCCATCTTTTGATGTGCTCCCAAAAACCATCACAGCTTTCATGTCGCTTGCTTTCTTCCTCCTGCATACTTCCTGGAATGTCATATTTTTCCATGGTTTCCAGCATCGACTCTACCACTTGCCCGCCATTGTCATCATTTTACACCTCTTTGTTTCATGCATGGTGAGTGCTTGGTGTGATTTTGAGAGTGTTCCGCTTCCAGGATGGCTTGTGGCTCGCATAAGCGCTTCAAGCAAAACATCAAAATAGGCTTTCTAAAGCTTACATAATTTCCAACACCCCTGACCCCCCCCAGAGCTTGTTGAACCGCTCCATTGATATGACCATCAGCGTTGGGTACTCCCTTGGCCTGGCTCTGCTCTGCATGGTGTGGGCTTGCTCCTTTTTGAACGGCGGCATCCTCAAATGTTTTGCTGTGCCGCAAAGGTGCTGAGGCATTGGTGGCTTGAGACTGTTGTCAGCAGGTCTTACCCTGAGAATTGTTCACGTCTATTAGGTATTCCTTCATAGATTCAAGAATACTCCCACCCCCATGTTGGAACATACCTCAAAACATTGGTATTTCTTGCGTAAGTTCCTTTCGATGGATTTGGAATTCAAGTGAAATATTTTTAATTTTTTACATTTTTAAAACGTCAGAATTTTTCTTATCGATTTGTTTACGTGACAATAATCGTTTTTTTGGTATTTTTTACATGACCATTTCAAGATTTTCCGTGCATACAAACACTCATTTGTAATATTTTGAAAAGATTCCACTCTTTCGTCGGCGCAATCATGTTCATGTTTGTGTGAACAGGTCTGAAGCTTTTTTTTGAAGGTTTATTATACACTTAATTAACCTAACTAAGCAGAATTCTGAAAGTCATGGGACTTGCAACTAACCGCCTAACACAAAAATCGATTTCAACTACTTCGATTACTAGGACACAAACGTTTAACATTCATCTCTTACTCCATCATCACAAATTTGAACTTTCTAGAACACGTGCTGCTGAAATAATTAACTGGGAAATGCTGTGACGAGGGCTCCCACTTATGCTTCACAGTTGATCTGCGAAGGGTAGTAGTGGTACGGCATGTCATGTCATGACACCACGAAAAGCTTCCCCTCATCAAATTCTAACTGACCAGTTTCGCAAGACGGGATGGTGTTGTCGGGGATGGCAGGGGGCTGGAACATGTCGGAAAGAATCACTGAGTCTGACTTTTTCTTCCTGCCTTCTAATATAGAGCTCAACTCATTCGCTCTCATCGTCTTGTACTGCGGGGTTGAAGGGAAGATGGTATTGTACCATCGAGTCGATGTATCACCAAGCCGTTGTGAATCCTACCACGTGTCTCTCCACCACTCACTCCTGACTTGTTTCGCTGCACCAGCACTTGCGAGTACAGCCTGCCTCCCATATCGACGCCGAACAACTTCTCAAACACCTTCTTGTCCATCACGAACAACTGCTTGCCGCCGAATGAAGCCAGCATCTGTTGTGTTCTGTGGTGGTGGGGGTGTTGCAACAGTTGACGATGCAAGAGAGACACTTATTGATGCTAGCAAACTAACTTTTCATCGAAGCCTTTGGCAGCCAGCCACACAGCCACGTCTTGTGGCGATGACTTTTCGTTGATGCTGACAGTTACGACAGCCTCTCGTTTCTTGGGGGCCTCTTGCGGGTAGTGGCTCAGTTTGTGCTGGAATTCCCTGTTCAGGTGGTCCATGGCGCTGAGGCCCTTGCGCTTGGAGACGCCTTGATAGGGTGCATTCATTTTCTACATGCAGTTTGTCTCTCAAAACTTGTCTTTTTTTTCAACCTTCTTTCTTCAAAATACTTGCATAGCGCTGCTTACACACGCTTCTTTAAGAGCGCTTCAGGAATCTCCCATCAATCATTCCAAGAACTCACCATAGTCGTCGAGCTGCTGTTCGGAAATGGAGTTGAGGGGCTGCAAGATGTTGGAAGGCAGGTAGCCGATGAGGCCCGCTGATGTCTTCACTTTCGAGTGCAGTCTGTTCGACTCGAGCACCTGTCACGAATTGGTAGTAGAGCTTGTTTACTTCAAGTGTTTCAGGAACATGTTTTTGGTAAAAGAGGTTTTTTGGAACACATCTTTTTGAATCATTCACGGGAAGGCTACCTCGAAGGCCTCCCCTTTCTTCACGTCAAACTCCTGGTCGTTGCTGGCAAGCCTGTCTTCCGTGGTTATGTATACCCTGTGGTGGTGGTGGTGATGGTAAGGGTTGAAAAATAATAGAAACATTAGGAAAAAAATTAATTAGCATGAAGCATATGGAAAGATATTCAAGTGCATCAAGGAGTTAATTTCATTGGAGAATGGTATTTCATTTTTGGAACTGACATGGATCCCTTGGAGAGAATTGAATTCAAGAAATCTTCTTGTGCTTGTTGGTCGTGAAAGGGGGTAGGGGGTTTGTGTGGCGTGGAGGGCTGTTGAGGACTGCTGGAGACAGGAGAGATGACGAAAGGACTTTTTTCTTGCTGAGGAGTTGAAGGAGAATCTAAATTTTGTGATCCGCTGCTCCTGTGTGGTTGGTGGAAAGTTGAAAGTGAATGCAATAACGTGTGCAAATGTTGACAAAGACTGGTTAGCTCACATTCTTTTTTGAACCTTCAAGGCGCCCTGTTGGGAGTGGTCACAACTTGAAATGGAGCTTCGCGCTTAAATAAAACGTTCTTTTGATTATTCAAAAACTAGTGAATGAGCCCACCTGGTCATGCAGGGTTGAGCAGCTCTGAGGCAGAAGAGATGGCCGGTTTATGGTGTGGTGTTGGGCTCCATGTGAGAGGTTCGAGGTGGAGTGTATTGGCACTGAAAGCTGACTGATAACCTCTTCGGTAGGGGACCACCCATCTGCAAACGTTGGTCTGTAAACGGGTACTTCGGAGACGCAAGAGAGCCAGAAGTCTCTGTGGCGGTGGAACAAAAATGAACCTAAAGAAGACCGGAGTGAACACCAAAATATACCGTTCATCCGAGGAAATGTTCCAGGCTGTTCCTAACGACTTGAGAAGATCTGCCTCATTAGAGACGAGACAGTCGTCGAAGAAGTTGAGGGTGTCTTGCTGAAAGAGTGGCGTGATCACTCGCTGCCAGATGGGCTCTTCGTTCGGTTCAACCACCGCCAGACTGGCTTCAACTAGAAAGTCAAGCGGGTGGAACAAGAAATGAACCAGCTCAGGAGCGTTGGGAGACTTGATGTGGCCCTTGAGCTTTGGCTGTGGAGTGTTGCGTGGCATGCAAGCTCTCATTGTAAACTGATCCGATCTAATCAACGCATTTGTGAAGAATCCTTCAACTATGGATCAAAGGCGCTCTCATAACAAAAATTAAATTTGTGTATTTTGATCGATGACAAATTTTTTCATTAAAAACTTGTTTCATTAGAAGCTTGAGGTTCGTTGGGCTAGAGTAACTGAGATGCGCACCATGATGTTGAAGGCAAGTTTGATCTTTTGGAAGATTGAGAAGAACTCGTGTGGTGGTGGTGGTTGGGACCTCATCATTCGTATCCCGCCTGTGGTACAAATATAGGTTTGAAAAAGATTGGTATTAATGTTCCAGCTGAAGTTACTTCAAAAAACCTTTGCTTCAATGACAAACGAAATAAACAACACCAACCCAACAACACCACACCAACCCAACAACACCACACCAACCCAACAACATCAACCCAACAGAATCAAACCAAAAACACCAACCCAACAGAATCAAACCAACAACACCAACCCAACAACACCACACAAACAACACCAACCCAACAACACCACACCAACAACACCACCCCAACAACACCACACCAACAACACCAACCCAACAACACCACACAAACAACACAAACCCAACAACACCAACCCAACAACACCACACCAACAACACCAACCCAACAACACCGCACCAACAACACCGCACCAACAACACCGCACCAACAACACCGCACTAACAGCACCACACCAACCCAACAACACCACACCAACAACACCACACCACCAACACCACACCAACAACACCACACCAACAACACTACACAAACAGCACCACACCAACAACACTAACCCAACAACACCACACTAACCCAACAACACCACACCAACCCAACAACCTCCATGAGCTCCATACTTTTTCTGCATTTTCCAGTCCTGTAGTTCTTGGTAGTTTGAGGCAGCCACTCTCAGCCTTGCAACGAATTCTTCCACGTCATCCAAACAGCGGTTCAACAGCTCCTATGTTGGAAGGAGTAGTTTGACTTGTTTTCAGGGCATTGTGTCGGTTTGTTTACGCTTGCGAATTGCCAAAAAAAATTGTGGATTACAAAGAAGAAAAGTTTGTTTGAATCCGCTGATGGCTCGAATTAGCTACTCGAGCACTTGTGAACACGGTGCGGAAGCTATTTCAATATTGAGATTGTTTAAATTTCTACCAATTTAAAAAATAATAATTAAAGTTGGTTTTGTATTGGAGTGTTGGTGACTGTATTTATGGGCTCCGTGGTTGATTGAGCATTCAGTGCTTGCAAGGATAACTGAGCGAAAATGTACAAACAAAAACATGAATACACCTAACCATGTATTTGCTGAGCAGTGGTTGTGTTTGTTGTTTTTGTTGTGGTGGTGGCAGTCCCTCGTACAAACACGTGTCGAGGCCCTTATGAGGCGTAGGTGCCTTGTACTTGAGAGTGGCCTGAGCTGTCAATGGTGGGAGAAGAGGTGAGTGAGTGATGGACGAATGAATGAATGAGCGATTCTATGGAACAATTGAAAGAAAAATGAGGAGATGATTAGTGGAAATAGAGGGTGGTATCAGAAAGTGGTTGAAGAACCGATTAGTTGGATGAGACTTAAGTTGAATAAGAGACTATTGAAATGAAATATTAAACGATCTATTTGAGAGTTAAACCCACAAAAATGTTTTTATCGATTGATTTTCAAGTATGAATTCAAATTTAATTCAACAAAATGAAAAAAAAACTGTCAATAGTTGAAGAACAAGCGCTGAAGAGGTTGACTGGATGGTGAATCAAGGTTTGGAGGTATCAGGAGATGTGGTATGGAAGCCAAGTGAACTTACCGGCTTGTTTGGCTTGGAAGTCATTGAAGTCATCTTGTTGCGAGGCCGGTGAAGTAAGTGGTGACGAGAGGCTGTTTTTGTAGTTGCTGTCTCGTCTGCAAGAATGGTGGTGGAGGTTGCATGCATGGTGGACACTAGAGTACATGAATCCCCTTGGTGACACTGCACACATGCTTCGTGTAAAAAATATATTACTGGCGTGAAAGTTGTTTCTTTAGCGCTTCATAAATTTGTTTTTTTATTATTGTTTATTATTATTATTATTATTATTATTATTATTATTATTATTTATATCATTATTACAGTTGCATTAGTTCGTTGTGGGTACAGCATATATTATGGCGGCATTCTTTCATTGCAGTGGCTCAAGGTGTCATAGGCAACTCTCAAGCTTCGAAGCGAAAAAAAGCCGCAATGGCAGACTCAACAAAAAAAAGGATTGAATGATTGAAGTAATAGTAGTAGTAGTAGTAGTAGTAGTTGTTGTAGTTGTAGTAGTAGTAGTAGTAGTAGTAGTAGTAGTAGTAGTAGTAGTAGTAGTAGTAGTAGTAGTAGTAGTAGTAGTAGTAGTAGTAGTAGTAGTAGTAGTAGTAGTAGTAGTAGTAGTAGTAGTAGTAGTAGTAGTAGCAGTAGTAGTAGTAGTAGTAGTAGTAGTAGTAGTAGTAGTAGTAGCAGTAGTAGTAGTAGTAGTAGTAGTAATTGTAGTAGTAGTAGTAGTAGTAGTTGTAGTAGTAGTAGTAGTAGTAGTAGTAGTAGTAGTAGTAATAGTAGTAGTAGTAGTAGTAGTAGTAGTAATAGTAGTAGTAGTAGTAGTAGTAGTAGTAGTAGTAGTAGTAGTAGTAGTAGTAGTAGTAGTAGTAGTAGTAGTAGTAGTAGTAGTAGTAGTATTAGTTGTAGTAGTAGTAGTAGTAGGAGTAATAGTATTAATTATAATAATAATAAATAAAATAATAATAATAATACAGTAATAACATCAAATGGTTTGCTCCCAATGAACTAAATAGTGGTGTTTTCTACGACATGTGATTCGCAAAGCCGTTTCTCCATTCATCTCAAATCTGTCGTGCTCAAGTTCACCCTTCAAACGCCACACACCCACATGCACGACATCGCCATATAGAACTGTGTCACCGAGATACAATGCACACTTTACTAACTCTACAAATGCTCTTCTGATAGCTGAGTGACGACAAATTCTTCAGCCCTGCATGCCTTGCTTGTTGATTCTCACCTTTCTGCCTCATATATGTACCACCTTCTTTTGAAGCAAAGCCGTTCAGACATTCGAAATGTTTCGAAGCATGGCGAACAACCAAAATGAGAAAAAAAAGTCAGTTGAACGAAAAATGTGAAGTCACAAAGATTTTGAAGTGAAAATAAAAAGCATGAGGAAAGGTAAAATATGATAACAAAAGCTTCAACGACTTTTGTCATACGAATGTTTCGACATTAACGCCCTGTCTTAACCTAATCTTATCCCATCTACTCGAATCGTTTGTAAAACAAACTTTATTACCTACCAACTACTGTGTAGCTGCGTATTGGTCAACACCGTAGGCCTCTCACTATCTCAATGTCCTTTTTTCATGCCTCAATAGGTGCACTTGAACTGCCACCTTATTTTCAAGGCTTGCGCTTTTTGTCATTTCAGTGTTGCATTGTGTTTTTATGGCGATACTTAACTTAGTTTTTGAAGTCTTTGAACATAAAGCTAAGGAGCGCGTTACAAATGTATTGATTAGATTAGGCGTCGAGACAAACAAGTGAGGCTAGTGTCATGATTGTTGTAACTCAGAAAGAAGGAACTGCTTTCTTGTTGTTCAGGCGACGCCAAGGCATGAATGGAGAGCAAGACCATTAAATCACTAAGAGTCATGACTGTTGCTACAGGCAGGTGTTTTAGCATGTCTGTCTGCTCTAACATTCCTGCCTACTTCATCGTCCTGCTATCGATTCGGTCCCGTTCGCTTCGTGCTGATTACGTTTTGATAACAAGTCTTTTTCAATTAGTTTTTTAAGCCGTCAGAATTTAAAAATTTTGCGTATGGGGCATAAGAAGGTCATTCTAAATGAGTTTGACTATCAGTATAGATTGGAAATAGTGCCAATCTAATCTTATCAAAATGGTTGTAGAGCGCTGATTACACACTGTTCGAGAGCACTCTGCTACGAACTATGTAAATAATCAAACTTCAAAGGTTTTATGGAATCAAAGAAGTGATGTAGCCAATGTAAAACTAGGAGGAAGAGAGTTTCATAAGAGGGGGCCAAAATATGAAAATACAGTAGTGTAATATATTGCTTTGTCATTGAATAGCGCACTGCCCACATACGTCATAAGAGTGTCGTGACAAGCTTATTAGAGGAGTAAGAACACTACTCATCTTGAATAGGCTTTCAGTTGGGTCAGAGTACGCTGGGAGGTTCACGCATGAATGAATGAGGCATAGTACAGGGAAGACACATTATGAACTATTCGTAACGCTAAGAGTATGAAAAGAAGTGTCAATGAACAATTGGTTTAAAATTACGCAATCAAAGAAGACCCACTTGTGGTTTCGCTTGAAATCGTTGAACGTGTCGAGAAATTCTTTGGCTAGAGGCTGTGAATTGAATGGCGTGAGTCATATATCATTATAATTATAACCGTTTCCATGGGAGCGCTTTTGGACAAAGTGCTGAAAAGCGTGTTAAAAATGTTTGGGTTAGATTAGATAAGATGCTGGGTTGGTGTGTGGGATAGCAGTGATGGGCCTAAAACATAAACTACGTTATCCATGGTGGATAACGACAAAAAACCCACGGAAGAGCTTGCGAACTGCAGAATGAAGAACTCCGGAGGCACCACGGCCAGCGAGTCAGTCACCGTGAGGAGCAGAAGGTTCTTGTGGCGGTCTGAGACGCTTCGGACAAATAGTTCGTTGTGGGCCTCCACTTCTGGGTAGGGTAGCTTCTCCACCACCACACCGGTGCCCCTGTTAACGATGAGCAGGTGAGTCTTTTCGAGGCGCAGATGAACCTTGGCGGGCTGGAGGAGCTTGGAAGCGTGTAGTTGGTGCAGGCGGATGATGGCCTGCTCGGGCTTGCCAACACCCGTCTGCTCGTTTAACTCCAGGTTCACCAGGTGTTCAGCGTCGAACGAGACAGACATGGCCGAGATGGTCGTGTGTTTCAAAGTGAGGACGCTATTTTGTGAGAGTTTAATGAGGATTGTTTTTTCAACTCAAACTACTCAGTCTCGTGAGCAAGAATTTAGTGAATGTATGTATATTTTTAGTTACCTTCAAATGACAAATAACTCTAGTTACTCTACAAAAAACTTCAGAGCTGCACTCAAATTCCTATATGTTGAAGCAAAAATGCTTAGAAATGTTGTGACAATGTCCAAAGGTTTTTTAATGAAAAAGACAACTGCAACGCGAATGGATAATTTCTCAAAACCCTTGAAGTGGGGCTCAAAAAGTGTGTTATTTAAAGGGCAACCTGACAAATATAATATTTTTTCAAATCCACGGCATCAAGCCAACTTATTTTAAAGGTTTTTAAGGTGCCAAAACTGAAGAGAAACTAATTTATTGTTCTCATCACTGAATACACTACTGCGATTTCCACTGTTAATTCGCACTTATATATTTGTAGACGCACATGTTAATTAGATAAATTCATACAGGTGAGCATTAACTCCACAATGCTAAACCTGTAAGTCCTAGATTGAATATGACTTATATTCGTGTGTCAATATGACTGCTTTTGTAAGAGCGTTTCAAGTCATAAGAACTAGTATTGATACGAATTCGTCGAGTGAGGTGTCAATAGCTTGCGAGGTTTCCTAAATTTGAGAGAACATACCCTGTAATCTTCTCCAAAGTGGTGTTAATAATCTCACCAGTATCTTCAATTGATACTCCATCAGGGGGCTGTCGCGATTTTTTAAGTGTTTAGATAGGCACATTAGCTTAACCCAAAGCAAACTTCTCACGCGGTGAATTGCATAAACTCTTCTTTTCCGAGTATCAGCCTCGAATGGCAAGAATCGATGAGGTATGGCATTGGCTTGGATTCGGTTTGAAAAGCCGCCCAAAAAGATTCAGAAGAATATGGTTGAAGAAAGTGCAATGTGACTTTTGGCATGAACAACAGAACACCATTACGGACGTCAATCAAGTGAACGCTTGTTGGCTCTTTATTGAACGACGACGACAAGAAGAGATGGAAGAATGCGTGTTGAAAACTCTTAATACTTCAGTGCAGCTGTATTTATACAAATATTTGATTTATTGCAGTGGAATAAGACGTATTTGAAAAAATAACGAATCGAAAAAGGGATGCATTTGAAAGGAAGGCTTGAGGGACTGCTTAAGAGGTTTTCTTGTTCAGTTGCTTCAAGATGCATTTTCGGTCGTTCAAAAGTCTGAAGAAGCTTTCTGAGTCCTTGACGATGAAGGATTGTAAATAGATTCGGAAAGCATAATGAAGAAGATGCCATAAAAGTATTGAACTGAAAATGATAATGAAGATCAAAAAATTAATGAAGGTTAAAAAACACAATGAATAACAAAGCAAGAATTGTGATGAACGTTAAGCAGAACATTAAAAAAAACAGTAAAAAACTTTGTTATTTCTTACCTTTTTGGAGACAGTTTTTCTCTTCGCCTTCAAGGCCTGGTACTTTTTGTAGGCCTCAGTTACCTGTGAGTTGGTGCACAATGAGGAACAGTCAATGAGAAGACTCAAGGCCTCTGTCCACTCACTTCGACGTCGAGAGCACTCAGTCTCTTCTTCAATCTGCCCCTTGCTAACTCCTCCTTTGCGCTCTTCAGAAGCCCCTGTGTGTGTGTGTGTGTGTGTGTGTGTGTGTGTGTGTGTGTGTGTGTGTGTGTGTATGTGTGTGTGTGTGTGTGTGTGTGTGTGTGTGTGTGTGTGTGTGTGTGTGTGTGTGTGTGTGTGTGTGTGTGTGTGTGTGTGTTTGTGTGTGTGTGTATGTGTGTGTGTGTATGCGTGCGTAAAGCATAGAAAACAACGGGGTTTTTGAATGTCGGATATAAAAGTTTCGTGGAATAGTAAAAAAAATGAAAGAAAGAAAAAGATGAAAAAAAGAAATAAATAAATGAAAAAAAAAAGAAAGAAGAAGAGAGATGAAGAAAGGGTCACCTTGAGGACTTCGACGTTTTGTGCTGAAAGCATCTTCAACTCCGCCTGCTTCCTCCTCAGCTCCTTCAACACCTCGTCCTTGCTCTCGTCCTCGCCTGCATGGTCACGTGATCTTTTGTTGTTGTTGTGTTATTGTTCTTTTCGAACAGACGTTATAGTGTGATTGCATCGGCATAGTCGTAGGTTTGATTTGGAGTGTTGGGATGTTGGTGATGAAGTGCATTAAAAAGCAATATAAAAACACAAACTCTCAGCAGGTGGGTGTTCGTTATTGCAGTTGTCAGACGTGTGTTTGTCTGTCTTTTTGTCTTTCTTTGTTTCTTGGTCTTTTTCATCAAATATGCCTGCAGTAAGCAGGAAGCAAAAAACTTGAAAGTCAAATGTACTCTCAGTGAATTACTAATGTATTCATTCATTCACCCATTCATCCTCTCACTCACTCATTCATTCACTCGCTTCCTCACTCATTCACTTACCCAGATTGATAAGTTCTGTCTTGAGTCGGTCTTCAAGTAGTTCGGAGTTTGAGATGTTGAGTTGTTCTGCAAGCTCGGAAGAGCTCATGTGTGCAAACTGTGACAACTCTGTGGGTAGTCAATGTTTGCGAGCCTAAACATTCTCCATTCACTCAACATTTCATCATTCGCTCAACCCACCTCACTCGTCCCTCAAACCTTCACAAACTTTTCATTTTCTCCACACACCAACTCACCTAACCATCCACCCACAAACTCACATACCAACCATACCACACCACACTACACACACCAAACATACCAAATCACACCACACCACACTCACCACACCACACCACACCACACCACACCACTCACATCACACCGCACACACCACACCACACCACCCACACCACCCACACCACACAACACCACACACAACACACCACCCACACCACACAAAACCACACACACTACACCACACCACCTACACCACACACACCACACCAACCCCACACCACACCACACCACAAACACACCACCCATACCTCACCACACACAACACACCACACCACCCACACCACACAACACCACACCCACCAGCATCAGGAGGCATGGAAAGGTCATCATTGAAGGCCACCATGACATCCTCCTCTATGAGTCCTTGCACCAGCCTCTGAGTAAGGTCTCCATACGGACAGTCCGCCTCACTGGGAGCACAAAAAAAGATTATAATGAAATAAATAATTGAAAATACTAAAGTAAGTGATGAATAATGACAAAATAAAATATTAAAAAATTTGAAAAAAAGATAATAATAAATTAATACTGATGAAATAAGATTGGAAGTATGGAAATGAAGAGATGGGGAGTGGGTGGAATGGTGGGAGGATGATGAGTGAGTAAAGTAGCAAAAAACCTAGGTTCAGTCTTTCTAAGACCAGAGAACTGGTCGGTTGAGTTGTTATTGTTGTGTTGTGGTTTGTTGACGTTTGCAGTGTTGTACCGTTTGGTGAGCTTGGTGGCTGGTGGTGATAGGTGTTTGAAGATCAAAAGCAAACCTTTTAAAATTTTGATTCCATCCACAGCACAAACAACTCCACAACCAATCTCACTCCATCCACCTACCTTCTCTCTCTTCCATACGGGCATCCTCCTCATTCCACTGTTCAGTGTAGTGCTTTCCCAACTCAGGCACCCTCAAGTACTCACTGATGTCCCCGTACATGCGCACCTGCTCTTCCAGAAAGGCCACATCTTCCGGAGTGATCTCCGCACAGTACGAATCCACCATGGTCCAAAAGCGACTTGGCGTGATGTTTTTTGGAGCTCTGATCTGCTGGTGTTCCAGCTGATCTTGCTGGTCCTAAAAAGAAAAACAACACATTATGTCTAATATGGAAGCTTGAAATATTTTCAATGTTTTCATTGGTGGTTTTTCTACATCTTTTGACGAGTCAAGGCCACTTAGTTGAGTACCCACCTTTCCTTTTCCCTTGTTGTAAATTGCATAAGTAGCCCTGCCCGAGTCGGTTCTGACCCTCTTGGATGGTCGCTCTTCTCCCAACTTTCCCTTGCTGTTTCTCTTTTGGCCGCTCTGCTCCTGGTGATTGCATGTTACACTGATTGAGTGAACATAACATACCTTGATCTATGATGGGTTGAAGTTCTTTATCAAATAGAGAATGAAATTGAAAAAGGAAGGTACTGCAATGGAGGGACTTAGAGCCACTCTGGTCTTCTCCTGCCAGGCATTCAGTCCCGCAACCTCAGTATTGAGGTTCTTGATACGTTTGAGGGTGGAAGAAAGCATTATCTGAAGATCACTTTCAAGTTGACTGAGATCTGCATACTCGCATACCTCGTCCCGCACAACCACTAGGCGAGTTTAGTGAAGTAAATATTAATACTTAGTTAGGTTAGTTAACTGTCTGAGATGGGTATCAATTTGATTTAAAAAATTGGAATGAATTGATAAAATTGAAATTACTAACTAGAAGTGTATTTAGGACAGTGCTTGTTATGATCGAAGGTCTTGATAATTGCAAAGCTTTCCTGCACGTCTTCCACAAGTAATGAAGATGAGTTATGAGAGGATTTGCCTTTTTCTCCTTTTCCTTTCATGCTGATTACTTTCAATCTAATGAAAGTTTAAAATTGTGATTGTAAATTTGATGTAGATTCTCTTTTGAAATTTAAAACAATATAAGCCAGTTTTCGCATTACTTAGCCAATAATTTTAAAAGTGAATTCGATACAAAATTATCGTTTAGAGAATTATTTTACTATTAGTTGAAAAATCTTCAGTACGCATTATGGAATTATGAGTTTCTCAAATTACTCAAATATAACGGATAAATTTTAATAATATAACATTTTTGATGTTGTTACACGTTGTAAAAATTATTTGTTCAAAATCATCATTTTAGATGTTTGATGCATGATTTACTCAACTTCTCAATAGCATTTAATTTTCTATCAAATCGTTCTCACTGCGACACTTGTAAAAGAACTTCTGAAACCTAATAATAACAAATCAAATATCAAATTAGCCAATAAACAATTTTGTATGAGTTTTTTTAGTAAATATATTTTTTGAAAGCCCATAAAATCTCAAAATGGATATTATATGTCCCCGATGTAAAACCTCAAAGTACCGAAACCCTGCGGTCAGATTTATGGTCAACGTTTGTGGACATTCTTTGTGAGCTTTATTCGGCTTTTCAATTTACCGCAATTTTTCGCAATTTGAGCATAAAATGAAAATATTCATAACATTTGTTTTTTCGAGTGAGTTTTCTTCTTCAAATACTTGTGAAGTTTGTCTTCATAGGTGTACAAGTTGTGTGGAATTGCAGTTCAGTAGGGGTTCTGGAAAGTGCGAAGTATGCAAGCTTAATTTGAAGAAAGGTAATTTCAGACCTCAGATGTTCTTGTCTGCTGAGGTTGAAAGAGGTGTCTTCATCAGAAAACGAATCCTCAAAGAGTGGGTAGGATTGAAGGGATATATAGATGCTGTAAGACTTAGAATTTTATTCAATCAGATTTATAAAGTTTTCAACTTTCCAGTTTCAGCAAGACTCTTAAAGATTTCAAAAGTGACAATGAATACAATGATTACCTGGAAGAAGTTGAAACCATAAGTGAGATTATTTACATTTATACTTTTTTTTTATTATTTTCAATACTATATATACAACATGAATTGTAAAGCTTTTCTTCCACAAATTTCAGTTTACAACCTATCAAATGGCATTGATGTGGAAGAGATGAATGCCAAGGTTGAGAGGTACAAGGCAGAGAATGAAGAAGTTTTAAAAATGGCCAAAGCAGTTCAGTTGAATAGACTTTCGCATTGAAATTAACAATTATCCCCTAAATTGATGATTATTAGAATGACTTTTAAATTTTTAAAAACTTCCTTCACAGAACAATGGTGAAATATTGGCAATGGAGGAAAGTAGTAAGGTAGATGAAGAGGTATGAGAACCATTGGTTATCTTTAATCTCCTTTCTTATCGATCACAACTCAACTATTCCAACAGGATGTTCCAAGAATGCAAGACAACTCCACCAATGACTCACAAGATGACAGCACAGCCATTAAAAACGTTTAAAAACCCATTCACTTCAACTTTTAAAAATACAAAAAAATTGCCAATACACAACGTATAAACTACTTTGAAATTTGTTAACATTTCTGAATGGTGCACCTACACAGGAGAAACAGGAGAGTGAAGTGACGCATGCACTAGTAGGCGGTGCGTATCAGTACAAGGAACTTCGAGTCTTCAACGAAGGGCCTGCCCCTCCTCAGTCTGACCTGCTCAAGGAACTCGGGTTGGTGGAGATCCTTTTCAAACATCTCATATGTCCACATATCAATCTTGTTTTTTTTAAAACTTTTTAGCCAACGCTTATCACCATCACACAGCTACCTGAGCAGCCTGCCTCGAGAGAGCTTGGAGCTCGAGTTGGCAGGAGGTTTCAGTCTAGAGGTGTCGTGCTACAAGTCCCTGTGTTCGGCCATGACTGGCCTCTTTGTACTTGATGGACTCAAGGGCTAGACCCATTTTTGAGTTACCTTGCATATTCACTTCAACTATGTTCAAAACGGTTGTAGCTCAGTTTTTGTATGCGCCAATTTTTTCATAATTTATTTCTTGGTGATATCCGGTTTGTATAAATGTACCTAGGATTTTTCGTATTCAATAGGGAAACTTGTATATAAAAATATTTCTTCGACTTTAATACGCTAAAAAAAATATGCCATTTGTGGTTACAATACAGTACAAATACGAATACTATTATTGTGGCATTAACCCCGTAGAGTTTCGAGGCCACAACTGTTGAATACGAATTGTATCAAAAAATGGTGTAATAACTACTGAAGGTTTTCAAAATGTTTAATAAGTATTATCTGCTACGTAAGTTGCCTTCCCTGCCGCAAAAGTTCTGAGATTTCCTTGGAACTTACCGAGAGTGGCCAAGCCGTTGGCTTTAGCGATTTTAAGCATTTCTTCTCTGGCGGCTTTTTGGTTCTCTTCTTTTCCGTGCCATATGAGGGTTGCGGAGGTCTGAAGAGCCCTTGCGAAGCTGAACGAGATGGACCAGGGTCGGTTGGGCAGCTTGTTGATGGCGTTCAGGTTGGTGGTTGCTTCATCTTCGGCCTGGCCACCGGACAGAAACACGATGCCAGGGACTGCAGGAGGGACTCTTCTTTGGAGCGTGGTCAATGTCAATAGCGCTATTTCTTCAGGCGTGCAGCGCTTGAGACACTTGAAGCCCGGGGTGACCATGGCTGTTTTTAGCAGCATGCCTTCCAGGAAGACATTTTGGACGGCAAGCGCGTGGAAAGTGAATGAGAGAACTCGTTCTGCTACTGTTTTTGTCGTTTCGACGTCGTGAGAGCCGTCTGGAAGCACCTCTGGTTCTATGATTGGTACCAGACGGTTTTGCTGACTTATGGTGGCATAGCGAGCCAGGGTGTTGGCATTTTCGATCATTGCCTGGTAGGACGGAGTGTGCGTCTGTATCTTGAGAGTACTCCTCCACTTGGTGAAATGAGCGCCATCTTTCTTGTACTGCGCACATCTCTCTGCCAAGTTGTCTAGTCCTTGTGTCGTTGTTTCTCCATCTGTACCTGCTATAGGCACCACGCCCTGGTCTACCTGGTTGTTCCTCGTTTGTTCAGTTATCGATGATTAACCTTAGAATCTTTTCTGAATTATACATTTAAAAATTTGATTACTCAAGTATATGACGATTTCTTAATATACTTGATTTACACAATTAAAAATAAGTTTTTCTAAATAAGGGAAATAGTCAGACCTTGATGCCTGGCACCACTCCGTTTTGTTGTAGATGCTTCACGAAGGGAACCCCGTCATTGGCCTTTTGGTATAATGTTTCGTGGAAGAGGATGCACCCGCCTATGTGCTCGGACATTTCTTTGCCACAACACAAGAGCATCTCACGGAACTTCCTTCTGTTCTCTTCTGTGTTCTCAAGCTTTATCATGTCCAGGCGTTTGTGCATCGAAGCGTTACTTTCGTCAGCTGCCAAGATGCCCTTGCCGGGTGCTATGAGAGCTCTTGCTATCCGTCTCAACTCATCTTCCCTGTCCTTTGGCAGGTAAGGAACAAAACGTGTCATTTTCGCTCAATCTCGAATACTGATGTGAAATAAATATTGAAAAGGCAAACGTTTATTATTAACGAATGACGTAATTGTTAATCGACGCAAGAAAATCTTTAGTTAATGTCTGGACGATTTTGATGCTAATGAAGTCCACAATAATCCCAATGAAAATTTTTAGCGAAATTATGTTTCATCACAACATTGTCTAGTTTTAACGCATTCGTCTTGTATAAAGATAATACTCACACGTAAAAATTATTTTTTAAACGAAAAAATTCAGCCCTTATCAAATTGGAAGTGATGTTGCACAAATGGAAACCTTGTTTAAAATAACTTTAAAAAAAGCTACCCATCGTTTATTTCCCACGTTATCTGAGTTGTGATTGGATAATTCGATATATTGATTCGGAATTGAAATATAAATATTTATTTGTCTTTGTTTTTCTTCAATTTACTTTTGAAAAGCATTTCTTCAACCTTCTTCATCTTTGGAACATCTTCAAACTCATTGTTTGATTTTTTTTCATTTAGGTAGAAGTAACCAATGATCATGAAAAGAATGGAAAGCATGGTAATAAGAATAGGCGTAACTAGTCCAATGGAGAAGGATGAGGTCTCGTAGAGGACAGTTTCAGTGAAAAAATGGATGAGGGTTATGAAAAAGGAAACTATAGTGAGATTGTACACAGCCTTGTTGTAGATGCACACTGCACAGGCAATTCTCAAAAATGCCCCCATGAGAGTCCACAAGCCATACAAGCGGGCAGACAAATCGTTAATTTTCTCTGGTTTCAGTAGATACACTTTTGAAGCTAAAAAAGAATGATCAATATAACAGTTGAGAGTATTTCCCAAATTAATTACCCCAACCATACAAATCCATCCTTGCAACGTTCGAATTACACTTTCTTTCGATATCATTTTGAACGGAAAAATAAAGTTCGATGAACGAGTTCACTTTTAAAAATTCAATACACACAATAATTCATATTGCTCTTTTGAGTAGTTTTTTTCCAGAATTTTTTTTATAAAGTTTTTTCTACAATTTTTTTTTAGATGAACTAGTTAAATTAAGATTTTTTTAATTCATAAAAAGAAAAATAAGGTAACTAAAATTTTTAAACCGATAAAATGACTAAGAAACTGATCAAAATGTTTTATTAATTTATTCAAAATTAGTTGTGACTTCATTTTTCCAATTTTACTTTCCTTTCGTTTATTTTAAGATTGTTTCCCTTATATAAGCCCGTATAGTCATGCTATAAATATAGATTCGGTGTGGCAGTTGCGGTCTTAATGTCAATTCTGGGATCTTGTTCCCGTTCGGTCTTAATTATGTTGAGCTAGCATTCTGCTTAACATTTCCAGCATTTGATTGGATTTGATTAATAAAGACTATTTAAAAAATATGAAAACATGTAAGTATCTATTTCTTTATTCGTTCCAATAAAATGTTGAACTAATTGATGACATTAAAATTTTTCTTATGAAGGTGTTACATATAAAGGCTACAGGCATTTTTTGCTTACTGTGGCAGACGCCTTGCTTAGCACTTTTGTGTTCTTTCCACTGACAGTGCTTCACTGGGAAGGTACATGGGTGCTGCAGGATGAGTATTTTTTTCCTGAAAACAGTAAAGCCTCAACTCTGCTGAGTCTTGCATTGGGTGCCATTGTTTGCACCCTGCAACTGCTGATGCAACCTCAGTTGGCTCAGTGGCTGCTCAAGCAACCTCCTGTTCTATACTTTGTCACTACTCGATTACATCTCTACCTCCATGGATGGGCCATTTTGTGTTACTGGAGAGGTGTATGGGATTTGTTAGATTGCTTCTTCAATCTCGACCACCCTTTGTTCCATCATATCGTTCTTGGAGTCTACTTTTTCTGTCAGCTACTCATGGTGCTTTTTCGAACAGTGAGAACGACCATAGGACCTCCTGTTTCAATCAAACTGGATTTTTGTGATGACCTTCTCGAAGCTGATCTCATCTTCAAAGTTCATGTAGGCTGCCAAAAAAATCACAACATTGTTTTCTATATAATTGAGATATGTAAAATAATAAGTTTTCACATATTTCTCATATCAGGTAAATTAATTATGATTTATCATTTATAAGAGAGCATTGCATAAAAACTTTCCTTCTCCAACCAGCACATGAACCCGCTCTGGTTTGTGTTGGACTGTCTGTTCACACAGTTTGTCATTGTCACTCTATCTCTCACCATCTGGTGGGCACTGTGGTGGTTTTATGATTTGGTCCTCTTTCCAGATCCTTCTTCAGACTCTCTTTGTCTCTTCATTGGCTTCTGCATCAGCATCAGTTTTCTAACCCTCGAAGCACCTCTTGCATGGGTCTCTCAGCAGCTTGATGACAAGTTTTGGTGGAAGGTGGCCTATGAAGACATCATCTTCATCACACTCACCTGGGCCAACCTCATGTTCTGGAGGGGCTTTTGGAATGTGTGGGTGACAGACTTCATTGATCGCAAATATGTAGGTGTGTGGTTCTCACACGTCATTGGCACTCTTGGTCTTTTTGCTTTGCAGTCACTCAACAGCACTGGACAGCATGGTATCGATCGGGATGGCTCCTACGAAGGAGGAACAGGAATCTTTCCCAACAAATTTCTCACCATCGTTTTTCAAAAGCAGCTCAATGTGAGTGTTTATCCACTTTTCCCATTTCCGCACTCATCCTCCTTACTCCTCCATCTCAGAATATTTGACACTCTCATTCCATCTGCAGGAGGATATTCAGTACGAACGGGTGCAGACCGCTGAGGCAGGCTCCATTGAGGGGGCTTCCAAGGGCTCCAAAGAGAGCTCTCTCAGCAGCAGTGTTGATGCTACTGAAGCTGTTACTGATGACAAGAAAGGTCTGTTGACCCATGAACCCACCATACACGCCACCGAGTCATCGGACAACATGGCCTTTTCCGATATCACCATGGTCTCACTCGACAGCGTCCCAAACAACACTCATATCCGAGCCACTTCTGCCGCTCAAGCCACCCACGCCACTTCTGCTACCACCAGCCACCATCACAACGTCAGCAATAATATCAGCATCAGTAACATCAACAACCCACCCGAAAATGTATATCTTGCCGATTCTTCTATCAATAGCAATAATATTTCAACACCAAATACATAGCATTAAAAAGGTTTAAGGAGTAATATTTGGATTAACATTGCTGATGCGAACACCTGGCACGCCGACGTTGTCAGTGCGTGCTGCAGATTATCACTAACTCGCTTGAAGGTTTTGTGCGTGTCTGTGGTAGATCAATGCTTTCAATGTCACTCGCAGAAACTTTGATGTGTCGAATCGTCATCTCATTCTTGTATTCGTTCGTGTCGTTATACACACATTCGTTTCATTTCTTTGGGGGTGGACTGGTTAAAGTTTATGTACGTTTTTTATGATCAATGTTCCTCTGCACGTGTCTCATCATCAAATCGATTCTTATTGCCTTGTGTTTATAATTATGAATTTTTACATTCCGGTCTCGAATTGGCTACCTTTTTGTTCTTTGTAACATCCTTTGAAGTTCGCTTATTAATTAACAAGGCTTTCTGATCCAACCTTATCTAATCTAATCAATGCATTTGTAAAGCGCTTTTTAGCCATGGTTTGAAAGCGCGGCCTGAAGAACGGTTACACTCGCTACTTAGCTACTAGGTGATTAATTCTCTCCATTATGTTATAAGTGTTACTTGGTTATAAGGACCTCCCGTTGGAACTAAGTTAACGCCGATGCCATGACTCATCTCTGCAAAGCGTGTTTCATCTTTGAAAATGCTAATCTTTATCACCTTCACAACTTTTCTATTATCTTTTTTTAAATGTTCTTAGAAACGTTATCTATGATAAAACGGTAGATAAAATAATATTTTTCTTCCTTATTTTTGTGCATATGTTCAGTTTTTAAAACTTTTATATTTGGATACTAAATTATTTTTGCAGCGCATTATTACCTCATTTGAAGTATCTGAAATCCAATCAGATATTCTTCACTTGAATTTGTTCTTGAGTTGATACTGTTATCAAAATGTCAAAATGGTTGTTGAAGCTTGTGCACTTAGGCTGTATCAGAACCGATCATGGATATTCAATGTACATATCGTGTTGAGATTTTCAGGATTTTTTGGGTGAAAAATTCTTCTTAATCAATGTTTAACTCGAAAAAAATTCTTTTATGTATATAAATGTATTATAAATACTCGAATTCACTTTTAGTATAGTGCAGGTGAGAACGAAAGGTGTGAATTGAAAGTTGCGTGATGCCGACTCTTGCTTCGAGAGACTTAGCCGCATTATCGAGAGAGTATGAGGCGAACGAGGAAGCGATTGCGGGGCAGAGGATTGCACTTAAGAGACTGCAGAGGTGTCTGGAGGGCCTGCGAGAAAGGAAGGTGCACACGGCAAAAAGGGTCAAGGAGAAAACCTTGCTGCTCGAGGCTCGTAGGAAAGAACGTCTGAAGGCGAAGGACGAGTGTGGCGTGCTGAAGCAGGCAATCCATGAAGTTGGTAGGTTGAACTGTTTAAAGGGGAAGGCGGTTCGAAGGGAAGAAAGTTGTTTTTAAAAGCTTTAAATTATTTATTTTTGAAAAAGTGTCATTCAAACTAAAAAAATGCAGAGGATGAGACTGAGAGACAAAAAGGCAGAGAAAAAGAAATACGGAATGAGACGCAGCAGTACACAGACTACCTTCAGAAGTTAAAAGATCACCACAAAAGTCTTCAGCTTTCCATTGAGAACCAAAAACGAGAATTTGAAAAAAAGAAGTTGAGTGACACCCAAGCCATAAAGGTAGGTGGGTTGAGTCGAGGTGTGTGCTAATACATACTGGCACGTTTTTGAAAAAAGCCTAAAGGGGCTAATTTAGTGAAACCACGGCTATGTTTACGACAGGAGAAAGAAGAGGAATTGATGAGAAGAAGATTAGATAAAAAATCTTTGGTTGCCAACACGAAAAATGACAAAAACGCTGACAAGAGCAGATTTAGAATGATAGAAAAAAAACAGCCGAACACTCCCTCAGCAATCATTTGTGGTGAACGAGATTCACCCAGCTTCCCTTCTACAGCACCAGTTCCTAAAGGAAAAGAAAATGTTCTGAAGATATCAGAAAACCCCCCACCTGAAGCTCCAAGCACCGATTTTCACAACACGAAAACACTATTCAACAATCGTGCAGACGACACTGCAACATCAAGCACAGCTTTGCACACCAACAATTCCTCGTCCACCACACGCCACAGCTCCATGTCTTACGTGAACTTTTTCTCTGCTCGGCCCTTCAACAGATCCTCCGCCACTCTTTCCCACCACCACCACATCCAGTCTCCCTCAGCTCCGTCTCTCCACTTCCCGCAACAACAAGGACTCGAAACGTGCGGTGGAGTCCAAGAAGACGCTGCTGAAGAGGGTCGTGGTGCTGGTGGGAACAAGTTTATCTACAATGAAAAAGAAGAAGTTGAAACAAAAAGAGAAAGCATGGTAACAGAAGAAGAGAAAGATATTGATGCAAGTGGTGGTAGGCATACATTACCTGGCGTGAAGCAAGAAAGTAAAACCAATAATGAAGCAGAAGATGATAAGAACGGAAGGGGTGCTGACAATGATGGTGAAGAAAGTAGTGAGGAGGAAGAAGAAGAAGACGATGAGGAAGAAGAGGAAGAAGAAGAAGAGGACTTCAAGGAGAGAAACACACTCATTTTCAACACGCTCCTCAACAGGAACTTCCTCAACAGTAGCAGCAGTCCACCCAGCAGAAAGGAACAAGACAACAAGGGTTACTTTGGCAGGGACAGGGAGGCCCTCTGGGAAGTGGGTGAGTCAAGCACATACCAACCTTATACAACAACCACATACCAAACTGCCTTATCATTCTTATCATCAACATTTACCTCTTCTTCCTCTTACTCAACTTCATTTTTCGTCATCATCATCATCGTCATCATCATCATCATCATCATCATCATCATCATCATCATCATCATCATCATCATCATCATCATCATCATCATCATCCTCATCATCATCTTCATAATCATCCTCATCATCATCATCATCATCATCATCATCATCATCATCATCATCATCATCATCATCATCATCATCATCATCATCATCATCATCATCATCATCATCATCATCATCATCATCATCATCATCATCATCATCATCATCATCATCATCATCATCATCATCATCATATCATCATTACCATCACCGTCAGTAAAGAGACGTGGCTCATTTGAGTACCCGAAAAGAAAGCTGAACCATTTCCGACTCAGTTGGAGACATGCTAAAAGCGGAGTTAAGCCCTCAATAACCAATCAAACGCCTCAAAACAAAACCACGTGTGCAGAAAGTACCGGGATTGGTCGCAATGTATCGTTCGATTCCGTGACGTTGTTCTACGAAGCCTGTCGAGATGGGGACTGTTCTGTGCTGCAGAGGCTGATCGATGAGGTGATGATGATGATGATGATGACGATGGGGATGATGATGATGGCGACGATGATAATTTAATGATACTGATGACGATAGAGATGATGATGATGATGATGATGATGATGATGATGATGATGATGATGATGATGATGATGATGATGATGATGATGATGACGACGACGACGATGGGAATGACGAGAGGACACCACTGCAGGAAGGCATGCGGGAGGAGGACTTGAGTGTGCAAGCGAACACCACCCCTCTGCACATCTCCGTCTTCGCAGGTGGTGATTCAGTGCTACCACTTTCAGCATTGCTATGGAAAACTTGGCTGAGAACTATCAAGAGGATAATGAAAATGATGAAGATAGTAGTTATGGTTACTATTAATCCGATTTTTATTATTAATACTAATTTCATTCTTATTAAATATAAACAGGAAACTTGGCGGCGTTAGAGCTGTTGGTGAGCAGAGGGTTTGACTTGAACCGAACCGATCTGGATGGATGGTCGTATTACTTAACTAACTTCTAATGATTAACCATTGATTATTCAACTAATCAATCAATTAATACGCCCTTGAAGTTGTTTTATTGATCGGACTCTCATTCAATTCAGTCGTTCAACACTCCCCCACCATTCCACCATCATTTTACCTCCCCCCACCATAAAACCTTTCACCACCATCCCATCCCACCTTCCACCACCATCCCATCCCACCTTCCACCACCATCCCATCCCAGCTACCACCACTATCCCACTTTTCACTCCCACACCCTTCTACAGGACTCCCCTCCACAGCGCAGCCACCTGCAATGATGTGCGAATGTGCCAACTCCTCGTCAAACATGGAGCCTGTGTGCTTGCCAGGTGCTGATGAGGATGAGGATGAGAATGAAGATGAGGATGAAGATGAGGATGAGGATGATGATGATGATGATGATGATGATGATGATGATGATGATGATGATGATGATGATGATGATGATGATGATGATGATGATGATGATGATGATGATGATGATGATGATGATGTTGATGATGATGATGATGATGACAACGACGACGATGATGATTGCCAAACCAGGGCAAGAGACGGAGGTGAACTGGCGTCGGAATTGTGTGATGAGATAGAGCTTGGGTGCGAGGAAACGAGGGTCTACTTGAGAGGTTGAAGCCTGCATTCTTTCCAACCACTCAAAAAAATATTTCACAACTGTGCACCGCACATCTGAACTGCGTTTTAAAGATGTTAACTTCAAAAGTTGTAGCTCATTGAAGCTTTTTACCAGCCTACGCTCCCAAACGCCGCATAAAAGCCAGTCCGAAGCACTGTCACAAAAGCACCTCCGTACTACAGGCATTGAGAGGGACTTGGGAGTTGTGAACAACGGCTTAGTGTACGGGGTGGTTGCCAGTGGCATGGAAGAGGAGGATGGAGGCAAGCTGCTGCAATACTCTGTGAATGACTGTTTGGTGGTGCTTGAACGAGATGACACTGTTGGAGGGGGAGGGGGGGAAGAAAGAAGATATGGAGGAGGAGGAAGAGAAGAAGAAAAAGGAGGGGGAGATACGAAGAACGGTTGGTGGTTATGTCTGCTGGAAGGAACTCACGGCTTTGTTCTATGTGAACACCTCGCTGTAAGTTCTTCAATTGTTTTTGTAGTTAACGTTTATATAGTTGAAATTTCATAGCTGACGTTGCGTATTCGCGTACGTGATAATACCACTCACCACAACTTTCCTTTTTCAGTTGCAGCCACGAGTTCTTCCTTCCATATCGACATAACTCATCAGCTGCTTTACTGTTGAACGAAAGCTATGAACAAACATAGCCAGACAATTGTTAGATGCTTGTTTTACAAAGCCACCATCTGCCCACGCATCAGTACAATATTGACTGGCTACTCCTCAGAGCGCCATCAACTTGCTAATCTTACATTAAAATATATTCACATAATTAATCTCTTATTTTATTTAAAAAAAATTTTTTTTTCTTTTTTTTCTTTTTGTGTAACATTTTCGATTCGCAGCCACCCTTTTAATTGTTAGAAATCCAGCGTATGTGGATTTCCTTGATGAAGTGCACGAATGATCAAATGCCTGCAAGCGGACACGAGGGTCTTGTTTGTTACAAAATATATTTTCAACGAGGTCTTCAAAACTGATGCTAAATTACCAAAAAAACCTCAAAATGTGCTGATGAGATGATTATGATAACTACATTAATATTATGATTATTCTAATAGCCACATTATTCCTAGTGCAGTGGTTATTTCTATAACAAGGTTAATTTAATGTAATTCCTAGTAAGGTGCTATTAACGTTATTCCTTGTAAGGTGAACATTCCGAAAGTAAGTGTTAGAACAAAGCTTGAAAAAAAGAGAACCGGTTGCATTTCAAATGAAGAAGCCAGTTGGTTAGCAGTGTGCATGGTAACGAGAGAAGAGGTGGTGTGGTGTGGTGTGGTGAAATGTGGTATGGTGTGGTATGGTGAAATGTGGTATGGTGTGGTGTGGTGAGATATGGTGTGGTGTGGTGTAGTGTGTTAAAGTGTGGTGAGATGTGGTGTGGTGTGGTGGAAGGTGGTCACGGGTGAAGGTAAGAAATATAGAAAAATAAGAAAAGGGCAAACATGATAAAACTGCTAATCACGTTGTGAAGTGAAGGTGAAACGAATAGGCTGAAAATAGGACAAGTTGACAGAGAATTACTAAGTAAAATATGATTAAGCATGAAAAAGTGAAAACTCCCCGAAATTAAGTAATTAACGTTTTTAATTCAATTAAATATAATAAATTAAATTTAAGTGAACAAATAAGTGCGGTAATGAGTTAATTCTTTAAATTGAAATTTTATCACATAGAATATAATTTAATATTCTATAAAATGAATGTACAATTTGTTATAGCGCACAGTTTGCAAACAGTTGCCTCAATTTGAATATCATTTGAAAAAAACTGAATGTTATTCAAAAAATAATTAAAAGAACACGTGAACAGCTTCAATGGCTTAACAACCGAGTGAGGTGTTTATTATATATTGGCAATCGTATTGTGTGTTGGTATTAGTATTGTGTACTAGCTTCAGTACTATTGTGTACTAGCATCAGTACTAACGTGTACTAGCATCAGTACTAGTGTGTACTAGCATCAGTACTAGTGTGTACTAGCATCAGTACTATTGTGTACTAGTCACAATGGGTAATGTCGAAGTAGCGGTGGCGAAATGAATAGGTGCTTTGAAAAATATGCAGTGGTGTTGTCAGTCTCACAAGGTCATTCAAGAGGTCAAGGAATTCAAATGAGATGATGGTGATAATGATGGGGGTGGTGATATTGATGATGGTGGTGATGATGGTGGTGATGATGATGATGTTGATGATGATGGTGCTGATGATGATGATGATGGTGGCGATGCTGATAAAGCGCCAATGGCATGCGGCGGAAGATATAGGCATATACAATCGTGGGTTTGTGTTAAAAATCATGTTACATTTTAAAGTAAAACAAAAAATAGCTAGAAAGTTGTTGAAGTCACCTCAATTATAGCCCATGGATAAATCTACAACTCTGTACAGAATCAATTGTTGGCGGCATCGGAGGCGAAGAAAGAAGTATAAAAAAATAAATAAAACTTCCTTCGGATTGAATAGTTGCAGTGATTTGAGACGCCATCCCTGTCACGTAGACCATCAACAACAACAACAACAACAACAACAACAACAGAAGCGACATCAACGAAAAGAACGAAAAACTACAACAACATCAAAAAAAAACAACAACAACAAAGACAAGGAAAAGTTGAAAGTGTAATTATAAACAGTGGTGAAACCAAAGGTGGTCACGTGTCATTCAGTCGTTCATGATTCACTAACAAAATCAAAGGTGCTGACCCTTATTGCTGTTGGGGGTCAGTTTGAGGGCTGTGTGGAGGAGTTAGTTATATTGGGTGTGTGGGTTGTTGTGTGGGTTGTTGTGTGGGTTGGTATGTGAGTTGTCGTGTGGGTTGGTGTGTGGGTTGGGATGTAGGTTGAGGTGTGGGTTGGGTTGCTTGGAGGATGTTGTAGTGTCTGAAAGGTGGCTTGGAGGCTGTTTAGCGGAGGAAACGCTTGAGTGCTTGAGGATATTGGCCACCTTGGGTGGGTTGGGGTGAATGAATGTCGGTCTGTTGGCGTTGAAGTGGGAAGAATAATCGCTTGGAAGGTGGTTGTATTGGCTGGAAGCTTGAGGGGCGTTTTGAAAGGCGTGTGTGGATGGCAGCTTGGAAGTGAATTGGCTAGAAAGCTTCGGCTGTTGAAACGATTGCGATTGAGAAAAAACGAAATGTTGTGGCTGACATGGTGGTGGTTGCTGCTGAGAAGCGGTCACAAATGAGGCTTGATTGGAAAAATGAGGCTGATGGGAAGAGGAAGAAGAGGAAGAGGATGAAGAAGAAGAGACAGGTTTCTTGAGCATGGAGGGCAGGAAACGATGGCTCTTCATGTGCGCAGACCTGCTTTTCACTTTGTAGAACACCCTGCAAAAGTGGAATGTTCGGTGGACTGATGATGGAAGGTTCAAGGTCAACGCATGCCTAGATAAGCAACTCAAAAAAATTGTAACAAATCCCTCTACAAAATAACCTACTTCTTGCAGATCTTGCAAGGGTAGGGAGTGGGAGGAAAAAGAGAGGGGGAGGGCTGGGTGGGTGCCTTGGGAGGGAAGTGTTTGGGAGGTCTGCCTCGACCTTTGGGAGGTCTGCCAGGTCTTCTGGCTGAGGGCTTCTGTGGCTGGTAGAACGCCTTCGTGCAAGGTGGCTGCTGTAGCGGCTTGGTGAGCGCCTCTGGAGCAGCACTGTTTGCATGCCAAGAGGAAAGACCTCCCTCAAGTACCTTGCCCTGACAACTCTTGCTCTCTCCGTCAAAAGTACTCACCTTGACTCTTTTGGCAGTCTCATACCCGTCATACGTGCCACTGTCATCAATGTCGTCGGCATCTTCACTGTTCACCTCCTTTTCCTCCTCTCCGTCTTCTTCCTCCTCCTCCTCCTCCTCCTCTTTGACTTTATAACCTTTCGGTGCGCCAAAACTACTACTCCTCTTGGAGCTGTCGCTGCACTCGTCACCATCTTCACGTTCGTTGTCATCCTCGTCGTCGTCGTCATCATCGTCACCATCATCGTCGTCATCATCAACATCATTACTATTATCAATACCCTTGAGTTGATTGAGCCTTGCTTCCTTTCGTCTGCGAGAAAACCTTGAAAAAAGATAATCGAATTATAAAAAAAATAAAAAAAAAAAAACAATAATGATAATCATCATAATCATTATCATCA
>OX387250.1:6542629-6562629 GCA_947562095.1 Branchellion lobata
TTTGTGTTTATATATTTTGCACAAAGTGGCATGGCAATGCAGTCACTCACAAGTGGTCCTGCCTTTTGAATGCCTTGTTGCATTCGCCACATGTGAACCTCCGATCTTCAGAGTGCACCACCACATGCTTCAAGAGACTGCTCGAGTTGGAAAAAGATTTTCCACATTCCCCGCACACCTCCCCTACTCCACCAGCATTTTTACGTGGACGCCCTTTTTTGCGCTCCTTAAGTTGCTCTGGAAGTTTGCATTTTCATGAACTTTTGAATCTACTAGCTGATACCTCAAATTTAAATTTAAAATCGGTATTAATTTTAAAGTTATAATTTTAATAAAATCCATTAACGAACGGCATTCAACTTACCACAAGGCAATTGATGCATGGATTGTTCACTGTTGCTCATTGAGGAAGTGGTTTGACAAAACGAAACAGATGACGTTTGCAACACCGAAGAAGAATTCGAGGCATAATGAAAAGAGTTAGATTTTGCATTTGAATTGTTGATGTTTTCGTAACTTATTTCATTAGTTGACATTGCTGTTCGATCACTCTCTGCAGTCTGATCCATTTTCATATTTTAATTTGAATCCTATTGCTTTCAGTTATTGAGCTTTTAAAATAACCTTTATTCATATCTTTATTCACGAAAATTTAGGTTTTGATGCAGTTTTTGTGTTTAAAAAATTGTAACACGCACATACGACAAAACATGCTGCAGAAATTTGCCTAATAAAATTTAACAATTACAACTCTGAACAAAAAAATTTTTTTAATGTATTGAAAAAAAAATGTTTGATTTTTCCTAAATTATAACGATTAAAGCCAAATTCTGCAATACCCAACTAGGAAATATTTTTGACCATTTTATAAAAGCTAAAAAATATAGTTAAACACTATTTGGTAATTTATTTTTATTGAATTTCAAAATAAATACTTTGGTAGGTTGATAAAAAAAGCTTCTGTTTTATTTTCATAAATTAACTTTTGTTTATGGTTTTAAAGCATATTTCGAGGAGGCTTAGTTTCACTATTGTGTCTGAAACTGATATTCAATTATCCTCTTCAATGGTTCAAAGTTCATGAATAAAAATTTTTAATTAACTCAATATTATAAACTTTTCATTTGATGAATATTTTTGGATTGACTACATATATCAACTAGGTTTCTTAAATTGGTATCATTAAACCTAGTTTCGAAATTTTATGAAAATGAAAAAAACAACTCTGAAGGCTGCAGAAGGTATCATGCTAACTGAAGCTTCTAGGCAGGAGACTTCGTCCAACGAAGAACTTGTCAAGCTTCCTCTTCTAAAAGGTATGCTTTTAAATTTTATTGTTCCAGAAATTTTTCTTGCATAACGCTACAAACTAGCTTCTTTTAATGATTCCATAGACTGCGAGTCAGCAGACGATCAGACACAGTTATTGGTTGAGAAATTGCGGCAGTGCTGTGTACTTTTTGATTTTATGCACGACCCTCTCAGTGACCTAAAATACAAAGAGGTAAGGAAAGTACTGATAATAATGGTGAAAATCAAATAATTAAATAAATTTTTTGGAATCATTTAACTAGATCAAAAGAGCAGCATTAAATGAGCTGGTGGAGTATGTGAGTCAGAACAGGGGAGCTTTGGGAGAAGAAGTGTACCCTGAGATTGTTAACATGGTTAGAAGTGTGATCTCATGGTTTAATTGTTTTTATTGTGCTTTTTGACTGCTATGAAAAATAATTTTTGAGTTAATTAATTTGAAAGTAAACGTAATAGCAGAAACACTAATAGTTATATGTTGTAGTAACAGTAAAATAATAATAGCTAACTTATTATTCTTTTTGCTGCAAATGAACAGTTTCAACAAGTTCTTTTGTTTATAGTTTTCAGTCAATGTGTTTCGAAGTCTTCCTCCGTCATCGAACCCCAATGGGGCAGAATTTGATCCTGAAGAAGACGAGCCGGCTCTTGAAGCTGCCTGGCCCCATCTACAGGTTGTGTGTGTGCATGCATATGTGTGTGTGTGTGTGTGCATGTGTTTGTGTGTGTGTGTGTGTGTGTGTGTGTGTGTGTGTGTGTGTGTGTGTGTGTGTGTGTGTGTGTGTGTGTGTGTGTTTGTGTGTGTGTGTGTTTGTGTGTTTGTTTTGTTTGTTTTTTTGTTTGTTTGTTTGTATTTGCAAATGTGTACATCTTTGGCAGATGGTATACGAATTGTTTTTGCGCTTCATAGAAAGTCCTGCTCTGAACGTCAACATCGCCAAGAACTACATCGACCAGGCATTCATCTTACAGGTTCTTTCACATCTTCCCCTCCATCACACACCATTCTGCCATCCTACACCACTTCCACTTTACACCACACCATGTCATAATTTTTAGAACTCGCTTAATGACTTGTGCGCCTTCACAATTTTTGTCATCTTTTTAATTTCCTCCACTTCTTCCACCTCAGCTGTTGGACTTGTTTGACAGTGAGGACCCTAGGGAGAGGGACTTCCTCAAGACCCTCTTGCATCGCCTCTATGAGAAGTTTCTGCACCTGAGGGTCTACACACGCAAGCAGATCAACAATATCTTCTACAGGTCTCTTCACCACCACCCAACCTCCACAACCATTCCACCATTCATCTAACCACTCAATTTCTCACTTTTTCACAAAAGTAACTTTTCAATCAACTCTTCTCAACTTCAATCACTTCATTTATTCACTGAGCCACACCACTACTCTATTATTCAAGCCATTCGGCACGCAACCACCTTGAGCAACGTCCAATGCAACCTCCAATGACAGTTTCATATACGAGACAGAGAGGCACAATGGCACAGCGGAACTTCTCGAAATCCTCGGCTCCATCATCAATGGATTCGCCAATCCTCTCAAACCCGAACATACTACTTTCCTACTTAAGGTTTGTTTGTGTTTATGTGTGTGTTTGTGTGTGTGTGTGTGTGTGTGTGTGTGTGTGTGTGTGTGTGTGTGTGTGTGTGTGTGTGTGTGTGTGTGTGTGTGTGTGTGTGTGTGTGTGTGTGTGTGTGTGTGTGTGTGTGTGTGTGTGTGTGTGTGTGTGTGTGTGTGTGTGTGTGTGTGTGTGTGTGTGTGTGTGTGTGTGTGTGTGTGTGTGTGTGTGTGTGTGTGTGTGTGTGTGTGTGTGTGTGTGTGTGTGTGTGTGTGTGTGTGTGTGTGTGTGTGTGTGTGTGTGTGTGTGTGTGTGTGTGTGTGTGTGTGTGTGTGTGTGTGTGTGTGTGTGTGTGTGTGTGTGTGTGTGTGTGTGTGTGTGTGTGTGTGTGTGTGTGTGGGTTAATGATTTCAAGCTTGACGACTGATAAAAAGCACCACTTCTTCAGGTTCTGTTGCCTCTACACAAGGTGGTTATTCCTAAAGTCTCCTTCACAGCCACCTTCACCCACCACTCCATGCATCAAACCACCATTGATCAGTCCAGCCCACACCTCCATCTCATCACACTTTACCACAACTACACTACCTTTTACACTACTTTTCTACCTTTTCCAACTTCACATATCTCAACACCCTTCCATTCCACCATAACACCACTTTACCCCTTTTCTTCATACCCTATCCTACATCACATCACATTCTCCACCAAAGCACATCCTCCATCACACTACATCATTCACCACACCACATCCTCCATCACACCACATCCTCCACCACACCACATCTTCCATCACACCACATCCTCCATCACACCACATCCTCCACCACACCACATCTTCCATCACACTATGTCCTCTATCACATCACACCACACCACACCATCTTAGGTAAAATCCTTGAGTGTCTACCACCCCCAACTGGCATATTGCATGGTGCAATTTCTTGAGAAGGACGGCTCTCTCACTGAGCCTGTACGTGTCTTTGTATGGGTGTGTCTGTCTGTATGTGTTTGAGTCATTATGTGCTTGAGAATATATGTATGTTTTGCATCTGATTATTTATGTATCTTTGTGCGTGGTTGTGTCTTTGTATGTGTGTTTTACTTTTTATGTGTGTTTTACTTTTTATGTGTGTTTTAATTTTTATGTGTCTAAATATTTTTATGTGCTGTTATGTGTGCACCTGTTGCATGACAGGTGGTGATGGGGCTGTTGAAGTTCTGGCCCAAGGTGCACAGCCCCAAGGAGGTAATGTTCCTGAACGAGTTAGAAGAGATTTTTGAAGTCATTGAGCCCACCGGTAACTGGCTGGCTTGGTGATTGTGGGTTGAGGTGGTGGTGGTGGTGGTGGTCGACATGGGGATTGGTTGATGGGGTGGTTGGTGGATGGTTGTTTGATGTATGGATGGTGGTTGGGATTGTGGTGATTGTAAACATGGTGTTTGAAATGTTGTTTGGGGTTACTAATTGTGATGATTGGGCTAACATCTTTCTTATATATTTTTTTTCTCATCATCATCATTATCATCATCATCATCATCATCATCATTATCATCACCATCATCATCATCATCATCATCATCATCATCATCATCATCATCATTACTTCCAATTCCCTCTCATTTTCAGAGTTCCACAAAGTGATGATTCCTCTCTTCAAACAACTGGCCAAGTGCATCACCTCTCCTCACTTCCAGGTTGCGCTGCTGCTGCTGCTGATGATGATGATGATTATTATTACTATTATGAGGAGGAGGAGGAGGAGGAGGAGGAGGAGGAGGAGGAGAAGGAGGAGGAAGAGGAGGAAGATGAAGGAGGAGGAGGAGGAGGATGAGGAGAAAGAGGAGGAGGAGGAGGAGGATGGAGAGGATGAAGAGGAGGAATAAGAACAACGCGATTTCCATATCAACGAAATTTTTTAATCAGTATAAAAAATAAATGTTAAACTGGTAGCTCGACCACGTAATAAGATATAATAAACAACAACGACACAGGTTGCGGAACGGGCGCTGTACTACTGGAACAACGAGTACATCTTGTCGCTGGTGAGCGATAATGTCAACGAGATCCTGCCCATCATGTTTGCCAGTCTCTATGGCAACAAGCAGCACTGGAACAAGTGGGTGTTGGTGGAGAAAGGGGAAAATTAAGAAGGAGGAAGAAAAAAAAGATAGGAGAAGGAGAAGGAAGGAAAGAGTGGCTGAAGAGATAAATAAGAAACAGATAAAAATTATGAGAGGAAGAACGGTTTTCACCTTGAAAGACGATGTTTGCTAAAATATCCTGCTACTAATCATCATCATCATCATCATCATCATCATCATCATCATCATCATCATCATCATCATCATCGTCGTCGTCGTCGTCGTCGTCACCTCAGGACGATCCACGGTTTAATTTACAACGCCTTGAAGTTGTTCATGGAGATGAACCAGAAGTTGTTTGACAAGTGTGCCCAGCAGTACAAGAACGAGATGCTCAAGTGGGTGGATAGGTGGATGTGTCGATAGATGTTTGTGTGGATGGGTAAATGGATGGCTGGATGAATAGAAGGATGGTTGATGGATGCATGATTTATCATTTGATGATCTTCTCAGAGCGAAAGAGAAACAACGGCAGAGGGAGTTGGTGTGGATGAAGATACAGAACATCGCCCGCTCTAACCCCAACGTTGGTTCATCACTCGCAGCTCGTTCTCGTTTTTTTTTTCATTTTCTCTTCCATTCTAATTTTCCTTATTATCTTAACTTTTTCCACATTCATACCAATCTTTATCTCTTTTTTTCAGGTGCATTTGGAGCACTTACAGTTGGCAGTGCAGCCGTCAGAGGAAAGCATCGAATGACCTGTGGCCGTTGTCATTTCCATGCAACTTTCCACAATCCCCCCAGTATTCCAACCTTATTTTTTTTGTGTTCCTCATGAAAGCCATTGTTACCTTTTAATTGTGTCATTACATTGTAGCCTAGATGTTTATAAACCGATTGGTGATGTGTGTTTGAACAAGCTTTCAATTTTTGTATAGTACTGTGTGCGTGTGAATGTTATACTTTACGCATTGAATCCGTGTTTGATCTCATTCAGTATCATAATTAATTTATTTCAAGTTGGAAAAGTTCTAGAAAGTTTCATTCTGTTTGTTCAATTGTTCTTTGAATTAAGTTATTTTGATCAGTTGCCAATTTGATGTTGGTTCATTATTCGATTGTTATTTTTTTTAATTACTCCAGTGACAACGTGTTGAAACCAACAAAAATGTTTCATTTTATTTTATGTGCAAATGTTTTGTTAGTTTTTAACGAATAGAACTCGAATATAAATCAATAAAATAAGATTCTATTCAGCGCTGGGTCTTCAAATCATTTTGTTAGGTATCCATAGGGATGGAGGCACGAAAAGATAACATTGATTCGAGTGCAACCGCGAGAATAACTATTGAGTAAATTACATTTTTTTCGGAATGTCAGACCGGGAATCGGATGAATTGGAGGAGGTGGTAAGCAAACAACAGCCCATAAAGTCCAAAGTGCGTTGTTTTTTCGGTTCGTTTGTCAACTCAAGGACGATAAATTAATTAAGTTACTTTCTTCTTTCAATTCTTTTCAAAGACATCTCCACTCAAAAGCCTTGGATCATCTTTCAAATCGAAAAAAAATCGCGAAGGATGGTTGGTTACATAGACGGAAATCTTTGTATTGAAGCTAATTATAATCTTCACTTCGACAGGAACGCAAAGGCACGAGAGAGCAGGTTAAAGCATCAAGAAAAACATATTTTGATGACATAAAAATTATAATTCACTCATTTCTTCGTCTTCAGTGACAAACTGAGGGAAGATGGGTCTGATAATGAATCAGATAGTGGTATGCCAAACAAAATTTTAATAAGTTTGAAAATAATACACGCAAAATTTTATCATTTTTTATTTTTCTTTGAACACAGAAGTTTCAAACATACCAGTACTAGAAGACAACAAGTCACTTACAGTCTCTTCGGCTGCACACGCCCCTCAGTCCGTTTCATCTTTGCAATCATTCCCATAAATCAAGCATCTGTGGAATAAATAATTTCCCCACCACCAGAATGTCAGTTAACCTTGTAACTTCGTATGCAGATCTTAACAAGCAACTCAAGGAGAAAAAGTTCCCGGGAGTTGTGAGTGGAAGCTTTGTAGCTTGTTGCTAAAAAATCGAACACTTCATCTTTCATTGCATTCTCAACAGGATAAGCAGGTGGATTTGAAGATTTTAACTTCACGCCTTCCAGATGAGGCCAATTTCACCAACCTTACCTACGTCAGTGCCACTTTAATAACATTTACCATGTTTGTCCTTCGTTTTATTGCCACAGCGTATTTAAAAGTGCATTGATGTACGTTTGTTGGTCTTTTTGATTGCAACTCGGAAGCACCACTGCTCCACAGGAGGTCACTTCGTGGGACACGCTGATGACCGAAGTGAAGAGCTGGTACCCGGAAAGCCTGCAAAAGGACGCTTCTTGAGGCGACTGTGACGCTATGCAACATTCACTTCACTGTGTAATCAATATATGATTGAGTCTATAGCAACTACTATAAAGTTTGTGAATGAGATATATGAGTATAAAAAACGTACAGTGACGTGATGCGGTTATCATTATTTTCATCACAATGGCGGTTTAAAATTCAACTTCCAACATAATGCAGTGATCTTGTAACTCTGATGGACTAACTTCTTTTGACAACACATGTTCTAATGGTTTGTGAGAGAAAAACAAAAGAATAAACCAGTCGAGCCACTAGGTGTGACAGCCGATTAGAAGTCGAAAAGGAAAATGAAGTTAACTTCGTTTAATTTTGAAGAGCAAGTCACATGGTCCTGAATAATCTGTAAGACGCACCATCATTATCATCATCCTCATCTTACATGTGTCATTGACGCACGCTTCCACAGCATTGAGAGCGTATGTGCTTCGTGTCTTAACGCAATGATTTGTTGCGCACAAAAGCTAATTTATATCTGATAATAAGAACATAACGTTGATAAAATAAAATAAATAGATCACGGAAAATCGAAAAATCTTGAGCTTATCTTATGCTACGATAAAGTAGTTTGGAAGGCAATCGCGTGCACTTTTGGTCCTGCGGTAGCATGACGTCAGAAGAGCACCCATACATCAGCACTGACGACACCACCAGAGCTTAAACCACTACAATCGCTACAACCAATTCAATCACCACAACTCTTAAAACCACTACGATCATTACAACCACTTCCAACTGCTTATGAGGGCTCCGTTGCTTGTCGACGATCTTAAACTGAGCATCGATTTCAATACGTTAATTGTGTATGTAAATGTACAATGGTGTATGCTTGAGCGTACGTGTGCTTAAATCATAACACACAAGTGATATATTGTGATATTCTACTGACAAATAATTATTGACTACTTCTAATGATCACAATGAAGAGGATGATGATGATGAAATGACAGTGATGATTGAGTTGATGATGACGGTGATGATAATAATATTCGTATTATTTTCTATTATGGCCTATGGAAAATAGAGCGATGGTGCTGATCAAGCAATACAAGTCGCCTGCCTGGACAATGCTAGTGAACCAGGTGTGATTTCAAAACAAGAAATAGTGGCAAACGTTAGGAGAGCTGAACTGAAGGTGACCTTTGTAATGTGAGGCGTGGTGAAAGACGAAAAGTAAAAAAACTGTTCGAATTTTGAATCTTATGAGCCAAGTGCGAAATGATTTGAAACCAAAACCTAGTATAAACCCACGTGTAATGTTTACAAAACGTCGTTGCATGTGTCGACAAAATCAATAGAAATTGAAGATGCAATTACAGAAATGAACACGCGGCGCACATAGCAAGCAAACAACAGTTCTTCAACAAGGAAGAAATGGGGTTGAAGATGGTGATTTCGAAGGGATAACAGCGGAATTGATGATTAAGACGCATATAAGAATATAAAAAGATATTAAAATATAAATTCAAGTGTACGCATGTGTACATGTGCGTGAATGAACGCTCGAGCTGTGAACACACAGACGACACATCGCCACGGGTGTGGAACTGATGGCGCAACCTGCGAAGCAAGAGGCACCAAAAATATAGTAGATCTGTGAACACCTCGCAAAATATAGCATCCAAAATAGAAGATAGGCTGACGAAAATAGACTTAAAAAGATGAAAAATAACATTGCAAATACGTGGAGAAACAACAAAAAGATCTAGACGATGCCCATGCACACACATGCGCAGTGTGTAAGCATGTAGAGTTGTGCATGAATTAAGTGAAACAAGTTACTTTTAGATCTTGTAGGGTTAATAAAAACCTAAATATTTTTACTGAACTCCGAATACAAAGGCAAAGCAATCAGAAGGTATGAAACGATGAACAAACATTAAGTCGCAAAAACAAATGGCACACGCACTCTTGAACACATTGTAACCAACATACACTTGGTTATACACTGTAACTTCCACACAGACATGCACACACAAATATATGGATATACGGGCACAGACACACAGATACAAAGATATGGAGACAGACACAGATACGGTCACGGACACAGACACAAATATGGACAGAGATAGATACTGACAAGAGGCAGGGTGCAGCGATAATTCTGAAGCTCCTATAATCCTTACACGTACTGAGAATCGCCGAATGAACTCTCGATGCGGCTTCAACAGCAAGTACCTGAGCATTGTCCTTACCATTTACTATTCTAAGTATTAATGTTACTTTGTGGTAGTAGTACTAGTAGTATTAGTGGTGGTGGTATCATTATTATTATTGATGGTAGTAGTGGTAGTAGTAGTAGTAGTAGTAGTAGTAGTAGTAGTAGTAGTAGTAGTAGTAGTAGTAGTAGTAGTAGTAGTAGTAGTAGTAGTAGTAGTTGTTGTTGTTGTTGTAGTATTAGTAGTAGTAGTAGTAGTAGTAGTAGTAGCAATGGCAGAGGCAGCAGAGCTTCAGAGGCCACTTGGCGATAGGCAGATGCAGGTGTCAGTAGAGCAAATGAACCATCAAAGCGAACAACATGAACTTGACGACTAACTAAACAATGTTGTGAGTGGATGATGACGATGATGAGGATGATGATGAGAATGATGATGAGGATGTTGATAATGATGGTGATGATAATGAGGATGGTGATGATGATGATGGTGACGTCACATCATAGAGATGAAGAAACAACGACTAACAATAAGTAAAAACGCGTGGAAGAGGGGATCTGGTTGATGTGGGAGTGATGAAGATGGTGTGAAGGTGGTGCTGAAAAGAACGATGATGGCGAAAGTGAAAGAGCGATGTGGTGCTGTGAAGGTGGTGATGGAAGTGAGAATGGTAATAATGATGATGATGATGAAGATGATGACGATGATGATGATAATGACGATAAAGGTGGTGGTGACAATGAAAATTGTTGAAATCTCAAAAATCAGCAGATAAACAGGCACAAAAAATGATGACTGAAGACGAAGCTATTGAAGGTAGTGGCAGTTGATATGATGATGATGGTGATGATGATGAATGATGATGAGAATGATGATGATGATGATGATGATGATGATGATGATGATGATGATGATTTGATGATGATGATGATGATGATGATGATGATGATGATGATGATGATGATGATGATGATGATGATAATGATGATGGTGATGATGATGAATGATGATGATGATGATGATGATGATGAGAATGATGATGAGAATGATGATGAGAATGATGATGAGAATGATGATGATAACTGATGACGATGGTGATACGATACTGATAACAACAAAAGAAAAAAAAAGTAACAACAATGGAGGTTGCGTGAGATACAACACGTGATATGAACTAGAAGTGCCAGTAGGGAAGCGTGGCTGCTGCAGTGGCTGACCATAATGACGCAACAAACGAGACAGTCTTTGAAGAGAGAGCACTGAAATGGCGATGATGATGATGAGGACAACGACGACAACGCTGTGGTGGTGGTGACAATGACGGTAGTATTAAGTAATACTCACAAGCAAGCTTGCGGACACAATCCACCAATCTTCAATCCACCAAGCCACACGGAAACCCCAAGCAAGCAAATTTTCAAACGCACAAAAAAAACGCCAATATACATAGACACGCACACACATATACAGAACGGTGTGCACCTAGGCCTTCAGTTCGGACTGCTTGTCAAGCAGCCCCTGCTTCTTCTGCTGGCGTCGCTCGAAAGCCATGATGGCCTCGAGGGAGAAGTAGCCCACGGTGGCGAGGATAAGGACCGTGCCGATGAAGAAGATCTTGGAGATGGTGCACATGTAGGGCCCCGAGATGAAGAAGGTGAAGTTAGCGAGGGACTGGGTCATCTTAAGCGCCGCGAAGGCAGGCTCCTTGTTGTGCGAAAACAAAAAGCCGATCAGACCTGGAGGAGTTTGTGTGTGGAGTGGCTGTCTGCAGAAGCAAGCCATGTTTGTTAAGTTGATACTCTATGCAGTCTCCAACTACCAATTCAACCATAAATTCAATATCACCCCACCGCCAATCCACCATAAATTTAACATCAATTCGCCTCAATTTCAAGAGCAGTTCACCACACTCACTGATGTCTTGAGTCATGATGGTGCCGTCTCCAATGCCCCAGAAAACCACCAGCAGGAAGAACAGCCACTTCTGGTCAGGGTTCGGAGACCACGACAACAACACCACCAGGACCACCGCTTGACACGTGAAGGCTGAGGGGTGGGTGTGTAAGTCGGCATAATAGTAAACCAATTATTTGAAATAAATAAAAATTATGATGAAATAATAAAAATGAATAATCTCCTAACCACACACTCACGCATACGCACATGCACAAACACACACACGCACACACACACACACAAATAAAACAAAACGTAAAGAATGCATTGCAATTGATTTTTGATTATCGGCTTTCAAGGACGAATAAGGCATGTGAGACATCACAGCAGACATGTGCATACTTGCTGTGCACCCCCACCCAACCACTCAGTGTTCTCGTGTGGAATGAGCAAGCGTTGGTGTTTGCATTGACACTTGGAGGGGGGTTGGCAAGTTCAGGGAAGTACAAGTGAACAAATACAAAAGCGGGTAGGACGGATTTTCGAAAGTTGAATGGGTCATTTATTACGTTGGAAAGTTGAAGGAATTTTGCAACGTCAAGAAGAATTGTGAGCAAGTTTCATGAAGTCAATGACGCCAATTCGTGTGGAAAGTTGTAAATCACTTTGTGAAATAAGTCATGAGAGCAGTGAGGTGTGGAGTTGAGAATGAGAAAGTCACAAGCAGTTGATAACAATGCTGATAACAATGACACTCATATCTTATGGCAAGGCCACAACTTACCCACGCCAAAATAACTATATATTGGGTCAACCTCCCAAACTTACAAACCATTCAACCACCCATTCAATCAATCATTAAACCACCCATTCAAACAACCATTCAACCACCCATTCAGCCACCCAGCTCACCAGTGGCCAAAAGAGGCATTCTGCCTGAGTACTTTTGGATGCGGCCGTTCCAGAAGGCAGCGTTGGCCGATGCGAAGGCAGACACCATCATGATAAAGCCCACAAACTTGATGCCTATCGAACAGGTCACAAACGCCTGTGGTGGTTGCGGTGGATGGTGGTTGAAGGTGAGTGATGGTTGGTTGGCGTAGAAATTAGTAATGATAGTGGTTGAAGAGTTTGAAAGTTTATGTGGAGTGGATTTTTTACGACGAATCCAAATTGTTGTTACAAAAACAAAACAATCAAGGAGTTGTGGGAGCGAAGTCTACGCTGAATACAAAGTTGAGAATTAGAAAGAGAAAAAGAATGACAGGGTACACAAAGCACACCTCAACACCAAATGTCCTTTGAAGCCATTGATTTTTTATAATTTACATGGCGCTTGATGGCGCATGAAAGTAGCACGTTGTTTGTTGACACACACAGCCTCATGAAAGCACATTTGAAAGGCCTCTCAAAGGCTGATGTTAACTGTTTCAGACAGATTTGTACCTTGATAAAAGCAACTTTTGAAGACGGTAAAATTCTCATGGCCACTATCATTATCATAATTAATATCATCCTTCATCATAACTTATATGGTTATTTCCATTATCATCTTCATAACCATTCTTATAATCATCGTTATCATCATCATCCTCATCATCATCATAATCATCATCATCATCATCATCATCATTACTATCATCATCATCATCATCATCATCATCATCATCATCATCATCATCATCATCATCATCATCATCATCATCATCATCATCATCATCATTCTTATTATTAGTTTTATTAGCACCATCATAATAACCCTCTTCATCACCACCTCCATCGTCACCATCCTCTTCCTTACATAAGCATCATTAGCACCTCCACCTTCCCTGACGTCATCGATGGCATGCCACAATTATGTTAATTAGGTCCTCATGTGCTCATGCAACGGCAACTTCATGAGAAAAAGTATAAGCCGACAGAGAAGTGATGGTACTGAATGAAAATGTAAGATGGCCCAAACAGAAAAAAATGAAGCTAGTGTTAAGACATGTTGGTGATTGAGGACTGTTGACTGATGGGAGTGGTTGATGGGTAGTGTGGAATGATAAGGGGGGAGGAAGGATGAATTGATAGGGGGATGCAAATTGATTGGTGAGTCACCTTGTTGTACTCTCCGAAGAGGAATGCAGCCTGCAGCAGAGAGTAGAACATGATTCCACACAGACATAGAGCCTTGCGATTGAGGTAGAATTTGAAGACGGCAAGGAGCTGATGAGTCAAGGGTCCTCGGTCCTTCTTCATTTTCATGTGGCCCTCCAGTGGGTCGAGGAAGAAGACGAGAAGGATAATGCCAGCAATGGTGCAAGCGGTGAAAACGGACACCAGCACGTACACCAGGTACCTTTCCACCTGCACCTCCGATTTGACTGCCTTCCAGTGACAGTACTCGCGACCACACTCTGGAGAGGCGGGGTTGAGGGACATGTTGCATGTGGTGTAGAGGGATGACCAGTTTGAAGGGTACTGCTCAAACTCTGGAGGGGGAAGGAGTGGGTATGTCTCATTGATGTTTGGATTCATGAGAATGTCTGACGTGCAGTTGAGAAGAGTTTGATTGAAAGAAACCAGAGTGGAATGAGAAATCTTGGGTGATTTGAGAATGAGGGAGGCGATGATGCCTCCGACCATCTGGCATGACTGGTAGAAGACAAAGAAGATGCCATTGAACTTGCTCAGCACATGAGCTATCTTTTCACCAGTGAGGTTGGCATAACAGACAGCAATGTTGGCAATGTAGGTGGCATGGGCTGTCCAAATGACGCCTTGAGCAAAACCTGCAGCTCCTCCTGCGGGGACCATGGTGTAGAAGGTGGGGTAGAAGTAGGCAAAGTCGTAGAGAAGAGGACCGATGGTGGATACGATCATGGCTTTCTTAGGCCCCAAAAACTGCACGATGGAGGTGGCAAAGATGCAGCCGAGGAAGAAGAAAGCATAAGTGCAACTGAGGGTGTACATGCCAAGGCCCTTGACTGCATTGAGACTGCTCTGAAGGTTGCGGAGAGAAAGGAAGGAAGTGAAGATGAAGAAGAAGGCAGTACACAGCAGCAGCAGGTTCTTCATGTACTTGCGACACTCAAGCTTGTCGAGTTTCTGTTGTTCTTCTTCTGAAAGCTTTGTGTCTCCATCACCAATGCCTCCTATCACCTCCTCGTCATCCTCAATACCAAACTCCTGGTTGATGGTCGGCACGAGACCATGGGAGGCAGTGACAGAGTTCTTGCGAAGCATGTTGAGCTGACTGCCTCGACTGCCCATGTTGGCAGACTTGGCAGACTTGAGGGACTTCTGAGACCCAAAGGGACGAGAATGGCCACTCTCAGAGGTCTGTCTGGTGCGACCTGGCTTGTCAATCTTGGCACTTACTGTCTGCAGATCATCCATGCTGAATGGTGCTGTGTGGCTTGGCAGCAAAGAAAGAGCAATTGAGCAAGAGTTTGTTAATGCTGGAACAGCTGAATAAACCTTTTTGTGGAATGTCAACGTTCTAGGTCAAATAAAAGGTAAATGCCTCAAAGCCAGAAGTTCTGCGTGTAAAAACAAGGTTTCAGTGATTGGGAATTGATTTGCATAAATGTTGATTCCAATTAGGACGCTTCAGTATTGAATTGCATTTAAAATAGCTCTAAAATATAAAAAGTATTACGTTTTATACAAGTTTTACGTGGAAAGTTGGAAAGGCAGACGAAAGTTAACTACAGGAAAAAAAGAAATAAAATCGAAAGGTCAATGCAAAAGTTGTTAAAGCGAGAATTACCCTACGAGCTTCCACAAACTTATCATTCCCCATGCAACTACCTCATTCTTTTTATATATGAAAACAGGCGCATGTATATACATACATGTGCGTGAAAACAAGCAAGAAGATATATTTGAAAGTTTTTGTTCGTGTTATATTCCCATGAAGAAGTTGAAATGCATATCGAATTAGGGCTGAACGTTAGAACGTTAGATTAAGCTAATAAAGTTGGCAAGTCCATTCGTATTGACGCCAATTGAAAACACCTCTGAATAGGATCAGTTGCATCAGTTACAATTTTTATTGGTTTATTGCCCGAAATCCTCGCAAATAAACTCAGGAATTTCAATAGCATTTCGTATTTTTGTATTCTCGATCCTATTCGACTTTCCTCCATAAAAATCGTTTATTTTAACCATTGTTTTTATTATTAGCCATTTTTTCACTATACCATTTGGATATACTCACATAGTTATTATTTGGGCAAAAAATCTGTCGCCCGTGCAGAGCACTCAAGCTGCGTGTCTTGGAGGTCGGTCGTATTTGGAGCTAAGGTGGTGATGAAGGTTGTGGAAAGAAACCTTAGAAAAATCAACAAAAAACACCTAGCCTCAAACAGTAGTGCCAAACACAAGCAAGGAATGATCGAGAAAAAATAAAAAAAAGAAGAAAAAATTAAAAGTAAAAAGTTTTTTAATTTGTTGTTTGTGGTTTGGAAAATGTATAAAACTCTTCAAACGATGAAAGTCATACGGTAATATAGTAAAGAAGTATTTAAGATAGGCATTCAATAGGGTGTTAAATGTGGTCAGGTGGAAAATAAAAAGTAAAAATTGAAGAAAAATGCTTAAACTGATGAAATTTAAAAAAAAGATGAGCTTTATTACACAAAAATATGGACATATCTCATCAAATAATTACCCCTGTAAAAAATGAACAAGATTGAAGAAGAAAAAAATAATAATGAAAAAGAAAAAAAAAGATGATAAAGAAAAAAAATTCTAATGACTTGTCAAAGCTATTCAGAGGTCTTAAAGCTCTCAAAGGACAAGACCCTTGAAAGAAGGCCTTTATTCAAAGTATTGTATTTTTAATGTTATTTTACCATTTTTAATGTATAGTTACTGTTTCAAACATGAGTACTTCAAACTTTGAAATCAGATAAGTGAACTTTAATTCTTTAAAAAAACAGAACTTTTTGGAAATTAAGCCTGCTTTTATGATTTTGTCAGTAAACAAAGCAACTAGTGGAGTGCCTATAACTTTTAATTTCCTGTCCTGCATTATTAGAATCATGGGTTGACTTATGAACACCTCGATTTCTTGTTCTTTTTTTCTTGTTTTTTTTAATAATTATCTACGTGGTGGGGTCTGAAATTTAGGATTTTTCAAGAAAAAAACGTGGCAAAATTTAAAATGATTTACTGGGCAGGTTTACTACGTGTAATAACAAGTAATTTGATTAAATTCATGCCCTTCCTTTTTTCATCGATCAATTGAATGTTTGGCACAAAAACTTTTTGAAAAATTTGAATCAGTTTTTCAAACATTTGAAGTGCATACAAATAAAATGGTGAAGCGTCAAGTAAACCTTTTGATTAATAGTATTATAATGTTATTTGGATGCTTTTGTTAGTTGATATATGTTAAAAACATACCGTATTTCTTGTCTAGCTCCACTAATGATTAGCAAGTAATAATTTCTTATTTTTCAAAAATATTGAAGCAGACTTGAAAAAGCGTGATTGAGACTGGAACTTATTACAGGACAAATTAGTCGAAACGTCAATACTTTGGAGGTGTGTCCATTTTATTAGGCTATAGCTGGTATTAAATCCAAAGGTGTAAAGTAACCTCAAAAAAATATGTTGAAAAATTTTTCATTTATGAATCTTCAGTTAAAATACATTTGAAAAAAACTTTCACTAATGAAAGTCGATTTACTTTTACTCCCATCTATCACACGTCAGCTTTAATTTTCAGAATGGAGTTCAGGACATTTCTTCTAGCAGCATTGTTAATGGTATGTGTTTATGGCGAAGAGAAAAAAAAGTCTTTACAGATTGGAATAAAGAAAAGAGTAGATGCAGACAAGTGCCTCATCAAGTCGACGAAAGGAGATAAACTTGAAATGCATTATACCGTAATGTTTATGAAATGCATTATACATAAATGTTTATGTTTATTGAGAACATTTTGTTCTCAATAAACTATTTTAAAGTAATGTGTTGATCATTTTTTATTAAATTTTATTACACTCCTTGTCATAGTTTTTGAAAATCTTCAATGATCGATTAACCAACTTTCACAGGGAACACTAGAAGATGGGACAGAATTTGACAGCAGCATTCCCCGTGGACAGCCATTTGTTTTTACACTGGGTACCGGTCAAGTGATTAAAGGCTGGGATCAAGGACTTGTTGGGTTAGCTCCTCACTCTACAGTTTCATTTTTAAAACATTTTTCAATTTAAATAATATGATAAAATTCCAAGTTCATATGATTTTCAAATAAATTAGTAAAGTTTAAACGGATTTTGTCTCTAAAATGAAACTCTATTTTTTTAAATAATTAGCATGTGTGAAGGAGAAAAGCGAAAATTGAAAATTCCCTCTCATCTTGGCTATGGAGAAAGAGGATCACCTCCTAAAATACCAGGTTTGGCTTTTCGTTGTCATTTTTTAGTTCAAATATATTTCATGAAATTAACACTTTCTTATATACTTTGTATCGCTAAAATAAATTAAACTTTTTTTCAACTTTAAACACCATAGGGGGAGCTACTCTGATATTTGAGGTTGAGTTGTTGAAGATTGACCGTGAAGCTGAGCTGTGATCACGTTTTTATCACAATGAAAATTCTTTCTGTTGGCTCATTGGTTTAGATTTAATTATTTTTTTTACCCCACCAATAAAAGATCCTTTCGATTAGTCATCTTCAGCTACAATCTACACATTCTGTCATCTATTCGCCATTTTCTATTTATTCCCTTTCCAGCTATTTGCAATTCTCTTCAACTTTTTGTTGCAATGGGTTATGAGTGTTGCCACAATTTGCCCAAAAAATGTTCCAACCCTTACATGTCTCTGAAAAAATCTTTGCGTGAGATGCTACTTTGAAACGTCCCGATGGCACTCACGAACATAAGCTTATTAACTCCTTCTAGAGCTTGTTATAGCCGCGTGCGCTAATATTGCCCAGTAGCCACTGTAAGGTTCCTTGGTGAGACTGTAAATTCTTATTTGCTCGGTGGTGTTTCTCGAAACGTAGTTTTAGTGTAATTGCCCTCAGGCTTGTAAGAGCACGTTTTGAATAAAATGCAGTAATGTAGAGGTTAAACGAAAATACTATAATAACTTTGTGCATTTCGGAAATTTCGAGATATATTCTTATATATATATTTTTTCATTTATTTATATATACGTGCAAAACGAACGATATAAGAAGCGATAAAGAAAAAGTAGGTGTTCATAAGGTGTGTGCGGAGGTGGAGAGGCTTGTGAGAGTTTCTCGAATGACCTTCTGATTCCGTTTTGTTTGCGTTCACTGGTAACGGTGGTGTGTTGTTTTTTAGTGGCAAAGAATATTAAGTGAAAAGATCCAAAGTTGTTCTCACTCCGTTCGAGTGCTGAAGAGATCGAAGCAGCACACTATCAGGTGAGTAGGCTTCAAATTGTGATCGATTCAAACGGAATTGTTCTAAAAAAACTTCTGTTTATTGATTGATAAAATGCAATAAGATGTTTCAGAAAGAGGAATAATCTAATAAATAATAAGAAAAACGATGTAAAATAATACCAAGTTCAACTTTTAAATATTTATAAAAAGTTAAATTTTGTGTGAGCAAGCGATCATGCCGAAAAAATAAATAATTTTTCAAACAATTAAGCTGTCTAAGTAGTGTGCTCGAGAGGTTTATCGAGAGGAAACGTCTAACTGCAGAGCAAACAGAGGCTCCATAGGAAGACGTCTTGCTTAAGAGGGAGGCTGCCTGGATTAAGGTCGTAGAGAAGCAAAGAAGAAATAGTTGGAATTCACAAAGAATGTCTTTTTTTTGTAACAGCCCTTATAAATCTTGAGGCACAATGACGGGAATTGCATGAATGCGCTGGCGTTTCAATGTATGATTGGAAATCGAATGCTCGCGAGATAATAGCAAAATGATGGATGGATAAATAAACAATTTGATGGATGGATGGATGGATGAATTCCATTTGAATGGCTTGGACAAGAAGTGATTAATGCATGGCCAACACTGAATGTTTGCCTCTCTTGACAAAGTATAAAAAATGTGAAGAAAATAAAATTGAAAAAATGAAGAAGTAGAAAAAGAATAAGAATCGAAATTGCCTGAAAAGGAAAAGGCAAACTCGGAATTTGTGTCTGCACGCTGAAAGCCTTCTATTTGTTGAGTACGACTACCATTACCTCCTACGTGATTCTGTCTTCCACTATTACCATAACTCTTGCCATCACCACTACTCCTTCTTGCCATCACCACTACTCCTTCTGCCATCACCACTACTCTTTTTGCCACCACCATTACTTCTCCTACCATTACCACTTCTTCTCCTACCACCTCAATCAAACCACTCCTCAACAAATCAACTAATTTTCTCTGATTGAAAACTAATATTTGTTTTGGAAAATACACCGAACGAAAAAAACATCCTACAAAACGAAAAAAAATAGAGTAACACAATTAAAAATGACGCCAACAATACAAAGCAATAATGACGACAGTGAAACGGTATACCTGCATGCTGGTTTCAAGACACTTCAACGCCAGTGTAT
>OX387250.1:6572629-6742629 GCA_947562095.1 Branchellion lobata
TCAACAAAAACATCAACATCAACAACAACAAAACAAAAAAACACAACAACAACAATCTCGTAACAGAAGCAGCGTGGGCTGACAAGTTTGTTGTGTGGCAATGAGGTGAGCAACGCAGCCTTGGTCGACAAGATGTCTCGCATCCTCTTCCCCATCGTCTTCTTCATCTTCAACCTCATCTATTGGCCCTACTACCTGCTCTGAAGAGTGCGATCTTGGGGAGACGATAGGGCAACGTGCGTGAATAAAACAGCTTTCAAGAACTAAACTCATGGGTTTTGAACTGAATACATTTTTTGTATGAGTCGCGAAGAATTTTTTGGAATGCTGCATGTAAACTTCAAACTAGCGTTTCGAACCTTTTGTAGATCCACCAGCACACACAATCGATCTATGTACAAGTAATTGTGAACCGAATCACAAAAGCATACTCAAACAACCTCATTCAACAAGGACGCATATCACAGAAATATTGAATTCGTCAGAGCTTCAGAATCTTTCAAGGCAATCATCCTTGGGTCTCTCTTAGTCCATTTGAGTGTTCAACATTTGATCAAAGTTCTTTGCAGTTAAATGTGTAATAATTTATTTTTCAAGTTATTCTTTCCCATTTATATTATAATGTCAAATTTGTGTTTCTAGTCAATGTTAGTGATCGCTTGCAAACAAACCTTTCTTCAGGCTTTCGTCAGTAAGTATTGAGCTTTTCTACATCAAATGTAAAAACTTTCATTGAAAATACAAACTACGGGTTTCATCGGAAGTATGAAAAATTCGAAAAAAAATTCTAAATTTGAATAAGTTCGAGTAGGAATTTTAAATTTTTGGTGAATTTTCCCGTTGAAATTAAATCCTGATAGATGGTTAATTATCGTTGAATTTGTTATCTTCGGTAGTTGAAAATTTCGGTGATGTGTCAATGATAGGAACCACTCTGTTCGTAATTTCGGATTTCCTGAGGTGTGAGTTGCACGCAACGTCGTTTAAAACGAACCTTGTCTCTTTCAAATCAACATTTGGAAGGTAACAAAATCACAAAGAAAATTCTAAAAATTAAGATTTTATTAACTCTAAACCTTTAAACTCACACGCACACGAGCCCGCACACACACACACACACACATACACACACACACACACACACACACACACACACACACACACACACACACACACACACACACACACACACACACAAACACACACACACACACACACACACACACACACACACACACACACACACACACACACACACACACACACACACACACACACACACACACACACACACACACACACACACACACACACACACACACACACACACACACACACACACACACACACACACACACACACACACACACACACACACACACACACACACACACACACACACACACACACACACACACACACACACACACACACACACACACACACACACACACACACACACACACACACACACACACACACACACACACACACACACACACACACACACACACACACACACACACACACACACACACACACACACACACACACACACACACACACACACACACACACACACACACACACACACACACACACACACACACACACACACACACACACACACACACACACACACACACACACACACACACACACACACACACACACACACACACACACACACACACACACACACACACACACACACACACACACACACGTGTGCTTCTAACTTGGTGGACATGAGTCCGCAGCAGAGCTTCCAGACTATGATTGTGATGATAACGAGTCCAAACACGAAACCAAACCCCAAGGCCAGTCCCACTCCGATGGTCCTCTTGACCCTCATTCGGTTCTGCTGTAAGATGGTTTTTTCATGTGTTTGTGAAAAATCAAAATTAAGGAAGAGAAATGAATGAAGCTTGGAGAATAAGAAAAAAATTTTCCATATGATAAAACACATAATTCGTAAAAAGCCAGCACAATCGACTAAGGTAATGACAACATGTTAAGAATAGGCGTTCGTGCTGCTTGGAATGATGCTGATTCTCTGGAAATGGTTGAAATCGCTCAAATTGGTTTTTAAGTTTGCTCAGTTTGGAAGGTACAAGAAGTGGTGAGCTAACTCACAGTTGTTGAGAGGTCGTGGGTGCTGTATTTCATCTCACTCTTCTTTTTGGTGGTCGTGTCAGTTTTACTAACGGTTTGTGATCTGGTTACTGAAGCTGATGTCCAGCTGGAAAAGTTGCTCTTTGATGTTGAGAGTGTTCCAGTCAGTTCAACTAGTGCGACATTGTTCGAAAATATCATCATTTTGAATTACGCGTCTTCTACAGTGGCAATCAAAGGTGTCTCAAAATCATAAAACTAACACCCGATTGAGAAATTTCACATAAAGTGCTCACCAGCTTTGAGATTCGAATGAACGAAAATAACTAAGAAGAGAAAGATGGTCTTCAGGGATATCCACTCGCTCTTCATATTTTGCGCTGCTTTTTCTGGAATTATCCGGAAAACCATCCTAGTCTATCGTGCAGCATGGCTTGGTTTCATGATTTTGGATCTTTCAATTCAAGTGAGTCGTCTGAAGAGTTGAAAGCCTATAAGGAAGCTTGCATGGAAACGCAGTATGCATTATTAATGCATTAATCAACGCTTACATGTTTGCAAAAAAATACCGTACGCCATGGCTGAGGAAGTCACAAGCCGAAAACAAAGACGAAAATTAAAAGAGATTTGTTACCTTCAAAACAGAAAAGATCTCATATATAAACAAGTATTCAAATATGTAAATAAATATATAAATATACAACCCTAAACTATACAAAACAACATATATTTCTGGTTGCGTGAAAGCGTGTATGGTGGTTCCTTTTCTTTACTTTCTTAAACTACTTCTATTTAAAGTTTGCATGTCACATTGTTTCATATCTCATTCTAAAAATAAAAATGAATTCAAATAACTATTAAAAAAAATTTTTTTTCAATTTTAACCTTTTAAGCATCTGTCTAGATTTGCTTCAAAAAAGTCTATTAAAAAATTGTCAAATAGTCTTGCTTTCAACACAAACTTTCATCTTGATTGTTCATTTTCCAATAAAGTGTCAACTTAGACGTAATTTATCGTGAATTGGGAACAGTTTTAACGAAGTTCTCCAAAAATTTCTGTAAAATATAATCTAATGTTGGCCTTTATATAGAAGTGTCCCACTTGTTTGAATAACTGAGGCACCAAATGACTTTCTAGCTTCAACCTTTTACTTTTTCCCTTAGCCTTTATAAGCTTTAAGTTAGCGACTTCGAACTCAGTCTCATTATGAATTCGAAGCACGGGCGTTTACTTCAGTGATTCAGCAGTCTAACCACGAAGAGACTTCAAGGTTGTATTTAAACATTAAAAAATATCAAAAAATCATGAAATCAATCGTCATGGCAGTCAATTTTGAACAGTATAAAAATTTATAGAAAATTAAATCAACTAAAAAAATTTCTGTAGGTTTGGCAATGGATTATTGTGGGTTTTCATGCATTGGCTGTGGGGCTTCTTGGCCATTTGTGGGGTGGGTGGCTTGCGAACTGTGACGAATACATTTTCAGATTTTAAGACAGCTTTCTAGAATGAAGATGATTATAAATAGAAAAGTAAACTACAAGACGTCAGTCATGAAATTTGGTAATATTATTTTTGAAATATTATTAAATTATCTTACGATGTATTTATCGAGTTTTCAGAAGTGTTGTTGTTGCTGCTGGAGATGTTGTTGTTGTTAACAGTCGTGTTTCGGGGCGTGTTAGTGTTGAGGTTGTGGTAGTACCAATCGCATCTCTTGTAGTTGGATACATTAACAGTGGGCTGAGCTTGAGCTTGTCTGTAAGGGTTCATTTGAAATGGCCTATTTGGAAGTCGGTTAAATTCAGATAAGTTATTATAATGGAAATTTATTTGAATTTTCAGGCTATTGCAAAAAGGCGCCATAGATGAAACCTAGGCATCATGTTGAGAAGATCAGGCCTGCCTCCCTGCTTGGCCAGACGCACGTAGGCGCTGTCTGTGTCTCTGACCCAGCTATGAGTGTTTGGCTTTTCTTCAGGTACCTGGTAACCACTATGACTGAGTCCAGGGATTTGAGAAATTGGAGCGTAACCCACAGGTTGTTTTGGTTCTGTAGGCCTCGGCAACTGATAGAACCAATCTTGTGGGCAAAATTGAGAGAATAATGAGCGCTTTTGAACAATATTGAATCAGCGTTATGTAAATGAATTTGATTAGATTAATTTTATTTTATTTTAAATTATTAACTTAATAAATTCAATTTAAAAATATTGTGTTGAAGCTTTTTAGAAAGATTGGAATCTTTGAAATTTTATCTTCTCGTTTGTTTTCATTGTCCCTTAAAAGGTTCGAAAACTTTCAAGTTGCCGCAAACCTTGTCCAGTTACAATGGTCTTGTTGTTACTCATTCTGCTTCAACTAAACCACTTGAAATCTTTAGAACCAATACAAAATGTCTTCCAAATTATTTTCTAATATATAGAAATCGTTGAAAAATTGGTTACTATAGTAACTATTGAACAAATAGTTTAAAAATATTTCGTAAATTTTTTCAATAAAAAATAAATGCTAAAAAACAGTTTAAATTTTTTTTGTTTTTCTTTCTTATCTAAATAATTCAGAAATTTTATAACTATTTTATTACCACATATTATTATCACGACGGGTATTATAGATTGGCGTTTTGATAACTCGTAAGTGAAATTAAAAAAAAAACTACAAGCATTGTTAACTATAACTATTACTAATCCAAATTAATAACAGGGATTGGTATATTAAACCAAAAAAAGCTAAATCGGTGGCTGTATTCTTAGTACTATAAGCACAATGTGTTAAAAATACTCAGCATTCACTCCGTGGATACTTTTTCAAAAACCAGAAGTCAAAAGCTGCAATAAATAATTGAATTTAAAAATTGATCTATAATCAAATCGAAATGTTTATTGACAATTTTCAAATATTCCTATAGTGCATAGCGAAAGTAAACTTCAATTTTCATTACAAAAAACAGGGCTCCTACCATGAAGAAGCTTGCATCGGCTCTGGTGAAGGCAGACCTCTCCTTGACTTACCTTGGTCTGCAAGCTCATCAACTCAGCATGCTGCTCTTTATAGTGCTTCTTCAGAGTGCTGATGAAGATTTTGAGTGAATTTCATGGTTTAAGGGCTAGGAACTGGGAGTAAACATCAATTTGTATTTCAAAGCACACCGCTACCCAGCCAAAACACCTTAGTCTTTTAAGTTCTTCGTACTCCGCTTCGGTCACAACCCTCTGTCCTGTTACCGGGTCGTGATGAATTCCTGCAGTTGACAAAAAAGTTGAGAACTTTAAAAAACAGAACTTTTATATTATTAATATTTTAAATAAACATCAAAACAATCACAAACGTCCACAAACCTTCGCAGCAGTCAGCTGCCTGCATGGCCTTGATGTTCGATGCACACTCCTCCAGCAGACCCTTCATCTTGTTCACCTCTTGCGCCACCAACGTGTACTCGTGCTTGCTGGCCTTCAGCCACGCTGTCAGTCATTACCATCAGTTATATTCATTTATTCTTACCTTATCTCTTCTATTTTTTTTATATTTATTTTAATATTTTTTATGAAATATTTTCATTTTATTCTTTCATTTTCACGTTTGTATTTTAACAAACTTCATTTTAGTGATTCGAGTTTTTTACGGTTGAGAATTGGCACAATTGGAACGTTTCAACAAAATTTCCACATAGCCTCCCTCACTCGATCTGCAGTGATTCATTAGATTAGAGGCACCTTTATTCTTGAAGAGTGTCTCGGTCAGCTGCCCTCCGTCTGACATCTTGAACACCTCAAACTCGTGGTTCCTCGAAGGTGGACTGAATCACAGGTACATGCTTCGTTTCAAACTACTGAATTTGTTCTCGAACCTACTCAACTTCCATTGTAATAAAATAAAATATTAAGTTTGAGGTCTAAATATAAATTAAGATCACTTTTAAAACCAACATTTGCACTTTCTTGAAGCCCACAAGTTCTACTTTTTCTTTATTATCACCGCCACTTTTTTCTTTTTTTTCTTCGCCTTCTTCATCTGTTTCTTCTTCATCCTCCTCTTCTTCGTTTTCTTGTTCTCCACCATTAGCGTCCTTCACTGCTTGATCTCCACTTTTGCCTTCAGCAGGCCTGCAAAGGTCATCAGCACAATAATCAAACAATTTCAAACTAACAAGCACTGAGCTAAGCAATTGCAAAGCTCAAAGGCGGTTAAAAGAAATTTTAATAACGTTTTTTCGTCTGCTTTCTTCTTATCACTCGTCGCAAGGTCTGCTGCTTTGCTGTGTGCTTGGGTGTGGTTGAGCAACAACTTTCAGTGTCAAAATTATTGATAAAAATGATTTAAAAATCATTTTTATTAAAAATGCATCAAGAATTTTTGATCCAACACTATAATGGCCTAACATAACAGGAACAATACACCGGAACTTGAAATTACAGACACAGAAGCAGTACAGACATGATACAGAAGCGCTCACACTGGAGGGAAGGAGTGACGTAGTTGGGGGGGGTCTGCATGAGACCAGCCTCGACAGCCTTCTTCAGAATCTCAGGGTCGCTGCAGTCCAACATGACGTACTTCTGTCGGTACTCCTCGTCTATATGCTCTCTAGAGGCTCTTGAAGGGTGGGGGGTAGCTGATGTGGTGACTGATGAGAGTTCAAGGTTATAGGCATAGAAGGAAGCATTCTGATAAGTGAGATTGTCCATTCAAAACCCACTCTTGGTGTTGTTTAAAGAATTTGAAGATTTCTCTCACTTGCATCAGTCCAGTCACCTGCCAATTAGGGGCTTTTTAACAATTTCTACAAGCTATACGCACCTAATCCATCCGACCTCCTCCAACCTCTTTTACTCTTTTCCAACCTCCTCCAACCTCCAAGTCTTTCAGTTGCCCATTGAGATAGAGCAGCACCTTCTTCCTGATGGCCTCTTTCTCCTCTTCAGAAGGCTCCTCATATGTCATAGCAGTCTTGCCCACCAGAGCATCTTTCACACTCAACTGCTCCTTCAGACTGCACACCTTTTTGCACAATTCGTTCACCCAGCCCTGTGACAAGAATTATTTTTTTATATACGTGGCTTGTTCATGCATTGGTGTCTCTAGGCATCAGTGTGTTCATGCACTGGTGTGCTCTTACACTAGGGTTGATATTCGCCTGCAGGACTGGACACACAGGCACCCGCTTCATCGTCATGGCAAACCTCAGCGTAGATACCTGTGTGGAACAATGGAACACGCCAAAGTAACAAAGTTGCATTTATTTGAATATCCCTTCTCAGGCCTTCATTACTTCACGATAACGGTATTGTCATTGAAGTTATTCAACAGTATGCACTGAACGGCATGGTTAACATTCAACTTAGCTAGATGAAAAACAGCAGAACTGACTGATTCATCGATGTGTTTGGTGTCTGCGTAGATGTTGGCTATAAAGACGGTTCTGGAGGCTCCACCAATGGAGTCTTTCAGGAAGTGGGTCAGCTTGGACCTCCGATAGGGAATGTGACCGCCTTTCTTCCTAGTGGACGCGAGCACCACCTGTTCCAGGAAGACCAGGGACTTGTTAATGTAGGCCGCTTCGTGTCTGGTTCTCCCTTCAGACTGTCCGTAGTGGTGGTGGCGTTAGTTATAATTAAGGTAGTCGTGGTGGTGTTGTTGGCGGTGATTGTAATGGTGGTGACCATGATGTTGGTGGCATCTTTTGATATTTGTCAATTCTGAGTTCAATAAGTCAACGGCATGCACTGAGATACCATTGTTCTCTTGATCCTCTCAGAGCCTGCCAAGTCCACCAAATGCAACCTGCTTATCTTGTAACTTGAGTCCGAGTCTACCAAAGAGGAACTCTGAAAAGAGTGGTTCAACACACCATTTCAAACAGATCACTCACCTTTTTAATCTCTCATACTTCAAGCGTCACAGAAGACAAGCCACCTGCACGTAGATGGTGAAGATGCAGTGAGACCTTGAAGACTTGTTGTTCAGCTTGTGAGACGCTATTGCCCGGTTCACTTCACCCTGGACGATGATGACGAATTCATAAACTATTCTTTCTGTTTTTGAAAACACGAAATGACCACAAATAAAAACATTGGAAATTTTATCGTAAAAACATTGACAAGTACAGTTTGAAAATAAATAAATGAATTTAGTCATCTGAAAATAAATAAAATGCAACAAAACCTCAAAAAGGAGGTTGAGAGCCTCGTCTTCACTGCTGACACACATCACCTTGAGGCCAGGCACCATCACACAGCCACACACCTCCTTTATTTTTACCGCATTGAGATGCCTTGTCAAGCTTCTGTCGTTGAATTGGTAGCAACAATTGTTGTTTTTGTTGTTGTGGTTGAAGCAGTTGTCGGCGTTGTTGGTGGTGTTGTTAGTAGGGTTTTCGGTGTTGTTGTTAGTAGGGTTGTTGGGAATGTTGTTGTTGGGAGTGTTGTTGTTGGTGGTGTTGTTGCCTTCCTGGTGGCACGAACTCAAAAGGTCATAGATCACCTCGTTGTATACCTGCACGTAAGAAACCCTGGTGGTGGTTTAAAAATACAAACAATAGAAAATGTTATATAGCCAAATTAATAATTGTTTGTCATAATTGCAAAGTAACGTGAAATTATAACTTATTTAGAAACAAATAGAATGAACAGTGCACAAATACCAACATGAATTTGTAGCTTCTGTTCTTGTCGCAAGCGGCGTGTCTGAAGGCGTGTTCAATTGCTCGTGGAGTGATTCCTCTATTTTCGAAATTCTCTTTTAGTCCCGTCATTGTGTAAGTTTTGCCTGAGCCTGTTTGTCCGTAGCAAATCACACAACCTAGTGATGAGGAATTCATGAATTTATAAGAGGTCAAGTGCTTCTTCCAGCTTATAGTTTAGACTTCATTTCACGAAAAACAAAAAAATGATAAATACAACTATGAATAAAAAATAACTCATTTCCAGGGTCTGGTAAGTGCAGTCTTTAAATGTTTCCCCAAAACTACAAAAACCCACCGTTGTATCCATCGAAGACGTGGCAGGCAGTGTCCTTGATAATAGTTTCGTAGACGCACTTTTGAGTGGTGTTGTGGAACACTCCATTCAGAGGGAAACTCCACGTGACTCCTATCGGATTGCACGGTATCTTCAAGTGTGCGCCCATGCTGAGAATATTTATTGTCTGTGTTGGATTGTTGGAATTGAGTTTAGTGTCTTAGTGAGTTGAAGTACACTGGATGTTTTACTTTGCAGTCTGGTTGGATTTGGTAGACATCAGTGGCAAACTTGTTGGTCGACCTGATGCGCGCCCAGCAATTTACACGCTCCCCACAGGCCATTCTCGAAATTCTGTTCCTAACCAAACCGCGATAACAATAGTTAATGTAGATATTCACATGAAGACTTTCTATAATGTAAACAAAAATTTTTAAAGTTCTCAAGTAATGAAGTTACTATTTTATTTTGTAACTCCACTTGGTAGAGATTTGTTTAGACCTTAAATTTGGAATTTAAACTTTCATGTTTAATTGCCATAGAAACTAATTGTTATTTAAAAAAAAAAAACTTATTATAATTTTGTTTTTAATTTTTTTTCAAAAATATCAGCATATGTGGTGGAATGCATTTTGAAGCTACATAGATGCTCGAAAAAAAAGAAATAAACGCCCATTGCCTGGTTGCTAAGCTAAATAAGTAGTTCTCGGAAAGACTAAAAACATTTTTCTGAAAATTAAAAATTTTTCATTTTTAATTTATTTGTGTTTCCAGATGATCATCATTCATATTCAAATCAAGTAGCAAGTTTTTCGTCATGGAAAGCCCAGTGAGAGACACTCCAATGAAAACAAGTAGTTTTGCAAGAGTTGGGCATGTCTCGAAGTTGAACTAATCAACTGTAATATCAACGTAATCTTGGTTCAAAACTTGCAACTAAGCGTTATACCCATCGTTTCTCAATACAAAAGATACAAAACATTGAGGTACAAACTTCACAATGAAACCTCCACAGACATCAGGTCGGCAATCAACAGAAAGGCGCTGTGTAAGATGGACAGGAAAGAATTGGAGGACAGGTATGTGAGCATTTTTGACGAAAACATCGTGCTCAAGAAGTATGGCAGAAAGCGGGATGAAGAGATCAAGAGGCTGGGCACCATTCAAGCCAAGCTGGAACAGGATCGAAAGAAGCTGCTTGCTGACGCCAGTGGTTGGTAACCCCATGTTATAGTTGTCAAATAGAGGATTGTTTTGTGATGCTGAATAAAGTTGGTTGAACTTTCAACCTTCATCATGCTCTTCTTGCATCCACAACTAACCACACAGAAATGCACTTTCCCGATAGATTTTACACGGAAAAAATAGAAAACCAACACGATAAAATACGATCTCTTGAGAAATGCATCGAACAACTTAGAGCTAAGGTGTTGTCTGACCCCAGCGGTGGAAATATGATTCAATTTGAAATGATAAGACGAAATAATTGAAAAAATACTTAAATTTCTTATCCACGTCAGTTGAAACTACAAAAGGAACACACTTCAATAGCGCAGTACACCAACAACTCCATATACGCTCACGTTGGCTCCAGAGTTGACAGTGTAAGTGATTTAGTTGGCAAAAATTTGGAAGTTGAAAATTAATTTTTCGTACATTGCAACTTGGAATCAATTTTTAAAAAAATCTTATTTTCAACTTTAAAATATCGAACAATGTCTCTGCTTCCAAGGGCGTGGTTAAACACGAGATAGATCCTCAACTGATAAAGAACATCAAGATGATCATCCAGCCGAAAAAGAACTCGAAGTAATCACGAAATTAAACACCAATAAAAATGTAAAAAATTATTTAAAAAATAATTTAAATTTTTTTTTACTGCAAAGAGGCAAGAGCGTGCTGGCACAAGAATGCAAGGACGTGGAGAACGTGTAAGTGACGTTAGGATTGCTAGGGGTGCTCCATGGAAACTTGAATGTGGGTTTCACTGGAGATATGCACTTCAGGTGTGTGGGGACCTCACCGGTGATCGACAACAGCATGGCAGAACACGAGTCTAAAATGTAACATTGCCTTATAAGCGTGCACTTTCCAGCAACTGAAAGGATTCTCGTTAATCTCATTTGGATGTTTTTCGTTTAGAATTGTTTCTTGTTTTTCATTCGGAATTATGAAAAGTATGTTTGAAAGCTTTTGTGATATTGCTGCCTGCTGCAGAGAAGCTCTGGCGCGGAGTCACAGCAACAAGATAAGAGAGTACGACCTGATCGTCAACAACCTGCAACGCAAGGTGCACCAGCTTTTAACCAACTTGGACAGCCTGGTCCAAACAAATTATCATTGAAAAATATTATAATTCAAAAGCTATACTTGAAATTGTTTTGTCAAAAAAATCGCTGGAGAACGAACCATAATTTTAGTCTTTCAGGCAAAAATAACGCGAGCACTGAAGCAGCTTTCAGCACAAGCTGTAATGCCACTACACCAGCCACAATGCTGCAGATGGTTGAGAGGGAAGAGATGCACAAGGACGAAATTGCCCTCCTCAAGACGCACTTGTCAGAGCAGACCAGGGTGGTGCTGGGAGGGCTGAGTGAGGATGGTAGGCAGGACAGGGAGAAAGAGGCGCAGTTCAGCCAGCTGCTCGATCGCTTCAACAGCCTCGACCAAGTTATTACTACTACTAATACTACTACTTCATCAGCGCCTGAAGTGCACTGTGAACCAATGAAGAAAGAGTGAGAATGAAAGAGTAAAAGCATAATACAATTTTTTTTATTTTCACGACACTTCTGTATCACGTTGTCGACAAAGCCCGCCACTCCAACGACACAGAAGGCGAACGGTTTGAAAAAGAACAATGAAGATGCAGTGCTAGAAATTGAAAACCTCAACCAGCAGCTGAGGCTGGAGCAGCAACAGACGCAGCAGCTCAGAAACCAGCTGGAGGAGTACAGCAGTAGGCAGTATGCCGTCGAGGAGGTGAGTAGCAGAGACATGCTTGAGACGCATCGTGTACTCCGTGCTGTTTTCTTTTTGCAGCTGGAAACGCAGGTGTGTGTGTTGAGGAGAGAGTGTGCCGTGCTGAAGGAGAGCAACGACCACCTGGTGCAGGCGGCTCTTGAAACGCAAAGACAACGTGAAATCTGCTTTTTTTTTAAATTCTCTTCAAAGAATTAGCTTTGATTTGAAACCGTATTACGTGAATGCACGCAACCATTCAACCACTCGGCTACTTCGTTATACTCCAACCACCTTCTTCCCGTCCACAGCTCTGCCTTCGGTCAGAATGGACATCGACTCGCAGAGGAGAGAAACGTCACTGCGCATTCAGCTGGCCCAGATGGAGGCAGCCATGAAGGCAGAGCTGGTGCACCGAGAAAACCTGCTCGAGAAGTTGTCTCATGAGAAACGTACATAATGGTGATGGGAGGCGGGAGATTCGTCTCAATGAAAAGTGTTGGAGGAATGAAAGAAGGGAAGTATGAGAAGAGATAAATTGAATAAAAAGTGAAAAAAATAAATGTTATTTTGTAGCTATGTTATAGAACACCCAATCGTTGGCACAGGAGACAAAGAGGAAGGACAAAGAGAGTGTGGTGAGTTGAAAAGGGAGAAGTGTGAATTGCTGAAGGAGGTGGAGATGTTGAAGGAGAAGGCAGCTCTCTTCGACGACGATGTTCGTTTTTTTCGTTTTTGTCTCTTTTGGTGTTGCTCTCTTTTGGAGTTGTTTGCTGGAGTGTTGCTTGCTTAGGTTTGTTTTGAAAATGGCTTTGATCCTATAAACTTTTTCTCATTTCGAAGCGATTATGCTGGCACACATGGCATGCAGTTTTTGCAACCACAGTCGGGAGTGCTGGACCACAGTGAGTTCATAGAGGCGCTTGCTCTGGTGAAAGCACAGAAGCAACAAGAGTGCCTGAAGCCTCTTGTTCCTCCAAGCAACAACGATGGTGGGTGCCTGAGCTGTGAGCTGATGCTTTAGTAGCGGAAATTTTTTTTAATGTATTTTTCCTTTATGAGTGTGAACTAATTAAAAATTCAAATATGATGTGGAGTGGACTCTACCACTTTTTAAGTCAGTGATACGTTTTGAAAGTTGTGGAATGTGCCGACAGAGAAGTTGGCGGAGATAAAGAGTCTGAAGTGCCAGTTGAAGGACGCCATCCACGAGCTGGAGAAGAGCAGAAGTTTGCTGGTGGTGCAGTATAAGCTGAACAAGGACTACCAGGACGAGGTCACTGCAAGCGGTTTTAAAGAATAATATTCATTTTGGTGGATGGCTGTTATGACTTTTATAATCAGCAAGGCTTTTGAACGCTATGTAATCAGGTCTGTGAAAACGCTTCAATTTAATTAAATTTGGTTAGATAAGATAAGACAAAATTAAATGAGGTTAAATTAGATTAGATTAGTTTAGTTTAGATTGCATTATTCATGAACATATTAATCTTCAGCAACCACTTGACGATTCAAAGCGTCTCATAAGCACTGCGACGACAGATGGAGATGATGGAGAAGAAGATGGAGAAAAGCAGATGGGAGATGGAGGGAGAGCTGGACCGCTGTGCACAAGTGATGGACATCAGGGCTCAACGCATCAGGGTGCGTGAGTCGCTTGTAAAGTATTGCGAAAACAATGCTTGAAACCTACCTAAATTATTTTTTAAAGAAAATTTAAAGGTTTTCGAATGTTTATACGGATGCTAAAAACCTACCGAATTGCTTTCAAAAAGAACAAAGACAACAAAGCAGTGCATTTTCCAGAAACTGGAGTCGCAGGTGAAGGATATCGCCTACGGCACCAGAGGCTTCTCCAAGATCTCCGATCAGGCACTGCCTTACCGCAGCGACGAGGACGAAACCGACTTGATGCTGGAAGAGGGCAAGAACCTCTTCGAGATACACATCTCTACGGTACGTGCAGTGTGCCCAGGGTGGTTATGTTTATCATGGACTTTGATGAAGCAAGCTCAAGCAGGTGCTGAAATGTTATAAGTTGAAGAAAATACATTCGTAGTCAGACTTATAATTAATTAATAATAGAATTAATTAAAATATTATATTTAATAACTCGCAAGTGCACGCTGAGTGGCTTCTACAGGTGCAGTTGACAGACGAAGGAGTGAGGTTCCTGAACGACCCGACCCCTTCGCTGTTCTGCACCCAAGAGTTCTACGACTTCCAGCTGCAAACCACCCCAGTGGTGAGCGGACCGAGGTGCTCTCGCTTCAGCCATCATGTCCTTTTTGTTGTTCTACTCATTATCAGTATTTCTAGGCAATTATGAATTTCAAGGTCCCAGCTAATGTTCTTTATAGTCTTTTTATTTATTATCATATCATATTTATTATAATCTTCATATTTATTATAATTTTCATATTCATTATTATCTTCAAATTCATTATTATCTTCATAATATTTTTATTCTTTTTTTATATTATTTTTATTATTATTTTATATTCTTCCTTACGACTGCTGCAGGGCAGAGTTCAAACACACGGCTGAGTACGTAGTTGTCTTCGACGACTTCTTCATCCACTACCTCCACAAAGTGAACCACGTCTCAATAGCTTGCTTTATTGCCTCCAATTGATAACATCAGCAACAAAAGTGATCGTTAGATATGGTATAGAAGGCAGTAGGACGACTCAGTAGCAGAGTTTGCCCCTTAGAGCTTCAAGTTTACTAATGTCTTATGCCTCAAAACCTTTTTCTTGTGTTGATTCAACAAAACTCCCATTTTGACGTGCAAAAAAAGGCAACAAAAACTGTAACAATAACAACAACAACTGCAAGAACAACCATTACAATGACAACAGCAACAACAACTGCAACAACCGCTTCAACAGCGAAACCCTCCACAGGACACCTGCTTGTTGGAGGTGCATCACGGCATTGGAGACGACTACAAGACGTTGGGAAAGGCCAAGATCAACGTGAAGAAGGTGATGAGCGAGCCTGGAGGCAAGGTGCATGAACGCCTGCAACTGAAGGGTTAGAGGGAGAACGAGAACAGTAATGATACAGTGTAAAAGATTATTCAAAATGCAATAGAATTGAAAGTCACTATTAATATCTTGATTATTATTATTATTATTATTATTATTATTATTATTATTATTATTATTATTATTATTATTATTATTATTATTTTTTTTTTTTTTTTTATTTATTTATTTTTATTATTATTATTATTATTATTATTATTATTATTATTATTAGTAGTAGTAGTAGTAGTAGTAGTAGTAGTAGTAGTAGTAGTAGTAGTAGTAGTAGTAGTAGTAGTAGTAGTAGTAGTATTAAACTAAATAAATGAATAATTTTCAAAAAGTTATTTATTTATTAAAAGTTACAATGTTCAAATTAGATTGTTTTCTACCTTTAAATGGTCAGAGCAACCCACCTGCAGGGATGACGGACCAAGACTCCGACGTGACGTACGCTTACGTGGACTGCTGGGTGAGGCTGAGGGTGCCGATGGAGCAAGCACTGAGGCAGTACAAGGTTAGTGATCTACTCACTAGACAACACTCTCGTGATGCTCCTTGTTTATATTTTTGTTTTTTTCGCAATGGTTGACGCCTATTGACGTTTTATGCCTCGAAATGCAGGAAAGATGCAAGGCACTCGGATATCTGGAGAGCAATCTGTTATACAAAGACGAGCCAGAGAGGTCGATTATGTCCCTGAAAATAAGGAACAACCAGCACGTGAGGTTTTCGAAGATTCGAGAACAACAAAGGCGACTTTACACCCTTTCGCTCGAATCCATCAACCCTTCCCTGAGAAGCAGTACAGACAAGAAAGAATCTCAGTCTTCCCGAGTAAACGCCTACGCAGACTATTCACTACGCTTCTCCACCAACTTGTCCCAAACGCGCGCCTCCCTCAACCCAGTCAGCTCCCAAATGCAAGCCCAGTTTTCGCAGCAGACCATCGAGAGCTTCGGGAGTGTCTACATCAGACCCAACAACTCCCTCGAAATCATCATCATCAAGTGCCACGGCCTGCAGTCAAATACCGCAGGTGTCTGTCACGGATGTTACATGTAAACTACGTTTAGTGCGTCTTCGATGGAAGCTTGGTCAGAGTGAACTGGCTAGCATTCAAGTTACACATGCACACACACACACACACACACACACACACACACACACACACACACACACACACACACACACACACACACACACACACACACACACACACACACACACACACACACACACACACACACACACACACACACACACACACACACACACACACACACACACACACACACACACACACACACACACACACACACACACACACACACACACACACACACACACACACACACACACACACACACACACACACACACACACACACACACACACACACACACACACACACACACACACACACACACACACACACACACACACACACACACACACACACACACACACACACACACACACACACACACACACACACACACACACACACACACACACACACACACACACACACACACACACACACACACACACACACACACACACACACACACACACACACACACACACACACACACACACACACACACACACACACACACACACACACACACACACACACACACACACACACACACACACACACACACACACACACACACACACACACACACACACACACACACACACACACACACACACACACACACACACACACACACACACACACACACACACACACACACACACACACACACACACACACACACACACACACACACACACACACACACACACACACACACACACACACACACACACACACACACACACACACACACACACACACACACACACACACACACACACACACACACACACACACACACACACACACACACACACACACACACACACACACACACACACACACACACACACACACACACACACACACACACACACACACACACACACACACACACACACACACACACACACACACACACACACACACACACACACACACACACACACACACACACACACACACACACACACACACACACACACACACACACACACACACACACACACACACACACACACACACACACACACACACACACACACACACACACACACACACACACACACACACACACACACACACACACACACACACACACACACACACACACACACACACACACACACACACACACACACACACACACACACACACACACACACACACACACACACACACACACACACACACACACACACACACACACACACACACACACACACACACACACACACACACACACACACACACACACACACACACACACACACACACACACACACACACACACACACACACACACACACACACACACACACACACACACACACACACACACACACACACACACACACACACACACACACACACACACACACACACACACACACACACACACACACACACACACACACACACACACACACACACACACACACACACACACACACACACACACACACACACACACACACACACACACACACACACACACACACACACACACACACACACACACACACACACACACACACACACACACACACACACACACACACACACACACACACACACACACACACACACACACACACACACACACACACACACACACACACACACACACACACACACACACACACACACACACACACACACACACACACACACACACACACACACACACACACACACACACACACACACACACACACACACACACACACACACACACACACACACACACACACACACACACACACACACACACACACACACACACACACACACACACACACACACACACACACACACACACACACACACACACACACACACACACACACACACACACACACACACACACACACACACACACACAGATGGGCTTCCATCGGCTTATGTGATCTACAAGTTCTTTACCTTTCCAGACCACGTGACTCCCATCATTCCAAACCAAAGAAACCCAGTGTTCAACGACGTCTGTTCCTTCAACGTGGTTACCAACAAGACCTTTGCGGACTACCTCAGAGGAGAGGTCACTTTTTTTTGCTTACGTCATGCTTACGTCACGCACACCAGTTTCTAATTCAAGCTCTTTTGGGTGATAATGCTAGACGATGGCTTTTTAGCCTGCACCCCCTTTGTTCCACGTAGGACTTGAAACTCTTCGTGATTGACTTCTCGGACCCCAACACGGCCTCCTATTTGGGGGAAGCATCAGTGTCTCTGCACCAGCTCACTAAACACTACCAATACAAGGAACTTCTCGATATTTATGACGTGAGTGGATGTTACCGGAGAAACCTTTGATGTGGCTTGTTTGGATGTTCAACTTACAGAGTGACTGCTTTCACTACCACTTCAAGGTGGAAGGAGAGCAAAATGGCTCGATCGAGGTGATGTTCACGTGGAAGGAGGAGTACGTGGAGGAGTACGAAGATGACTATGAGACCGAGAAGAAGTCGAAGATCAAATGGAAGGAAAGGTTTTCGTCCATCAGCTACAAACCCATGAGCGAAAAACAGCAACAAAAGTCTCTTCTAAAGAAGGTCAACCGCAACCCACCCACCAAACTTGATTCCTTTGAAGACCTGGACGAGCCTGATGACCTGGAACGGTCACGTATGAATGACGTTCTGGAAGGTGCTTTGTCATGTCACTTTCCACTCAAAAGTCGATGACGTTTGTGTGGTTGTTGTCAGTTTGATGTGCATTGAAAGAAATTGATCATCACTCTCCAGGTGTCAACTATCCTTGGTCTCACTTGGGTGCTGACTTGGGCCAAGATTACTCATGTGAGCATTCACTCTTTTGCTTCTCACATTTTAACGTTACAGTTCCTTCTTCAAAGTTTTTTTTTCGTTTTCGAATAAATGTTTGTTTGTCGCAACAGCAGGAAAAAGGAGGAACGGAGACTCAATAAGATCCCGCTCGAACTATGGCCGCAGAGGACGCCGCAAGAACACCCATCACGACTCTACACTGAGTGACAGCCACAGCGACAGCAAAGAAAAAAACACAAAAAGCAAAAACTCGGTTTTAGAAAATCCGTCTAAATACCCCGAAATCCAAAACAAAAAGAGTAGCGCCACAAGCGAGAATATCGACCCAAAAATCGAAGGCGTCGTAAGCACCGAGTTGATTGAGAAGGATAAAATGGAAGGCGAAGAGGAGCGGATGTTGGAGCCGAACGTCTTCAGCTCCAAGTCGTTGATGGGGCCCAACTCAGACAGCCTCTACAACACCGAGATGAACAACGCCGATAATACCGAGCCATCCCAAAACCTGCAACAACAAGGTACCTCGGGCGTGTCTGCAGACACCATTGTTAACAACTTGGAACGTGAGCCTGACGCGAACAGCAGCAACAACAGCGCTGAGGATAACCACACCATCAGCATCAACATCTCACACGTGCGGCTCAATAACGGCTCTCCACTGCTGGAGGATTCGAAGGTGAAGATGTTGTACGTGGCTTACCAGTTTTTGGGCGAGTCCCCTGAAGAGACTGAAACTCCCTTCTCCATGCCCAAGCCCTCGCAACCCGATGTGCTCATCATCTTCAACTTCAACAAAGGTCTGCTGCCTCTTTCAATTTTGCCCACGTGAATTCATTGAAAATAAGTTCACCGAGATTTGTACATTGTGAATAATTGAAATATTTTATTTCATTGAGATATTTGAAATTTTCGAAGTATTTTAAATTATTTAAGTCTTTTGAATTTATTTTTTTTAATCGCAAGAACTTTTTTCGTGACTATATCAGAGTTCAAGGTGGACAAGGAGACAAACGCCGACAAGAGGCAGTACTTAAGTGACATGCTGAGTCACCATGACTCCGAACTCTCAAGGTTAGAGCGGTGCTTGTGTGGTGGTGAATGAGATGTGTGCTTGTGAAAGGGTGGTGTGGGGTTTGTACTTGTGAGGTTTGTTGCTTGTGTGATGTTTGGGTGATGGCGGGCGGGATGTTTGCTTGGTGTGGCATGGTTTCTTACACTGACGAATGCCTGCACAGCATCAAGTTCACGCTGATAAGCGAGCCTCAAGACGATGACGACGACTGCGAGGACATGGGGGTGGCTAAGGTGAGTCTGAGGCAGATACTGCAGCAAGGAAGGGACCTGCAAGAGGAGGAAGTGCAGAGTTAGTTAGCAAGTTTGCAACAAAGGCGCTCGAATGATGCTTCTTTAACTAAATGAAAGTTTTGGAATATATAAATTTCCATTTATCTTCTCGTTTACAGTTCAAAGTGAAATTGACGGCAGTACGTTGGGTTACATGACATTGAGTGTCAAGTGTCTGCATGCTCTGAGTTCCGTTATGAGGGAGGAATCTCTGCAGACTCTTCAAGATTAACCAGCAATATTTCATTTGCTGGTTTTGGCATGAAAGTCATAGTTTATTTAAATTTTTTGTTGTCTGATTGTTACTACAAATTTTCCTAAGTGTCAAAATGTTCAACCTCTGGAGATAGTCTCATGCTAGCTCCATTTTCATTTATTTCATCTTTAACAACGGTTCACTACAGTTGAAAACCACTCAAAGTTTAATTAAAAATATCAATAAAACTTATTGAAATTTAAAATTTATTCTCATTTTTGATGAAACAAAGAGAGTCTTTATCGACTATATACACTCTTCTGCGCCACGGTGTGTGGAAAGGGCGTGCCAAGGAGACTTCATGTACAAGGTCACGCAAAATGAGGTCACAACTTATGGCCTTGTATGGAGTTGTCAAGGCACGAGAAGATGAGCTCATCACGACCATCGGCATCAATGTCAGCTGCCTGCAAGCAGTTCACCCAACCACTGGTGCCCGTCTCTTGCACCACCTGAGATGGTGGTGGTGATGGTTGAGATATGAATGGATTGAAGGTATGGTTCATTCATTTGATAAATTTTTGAAACAATAAATGAAATTGAAAAAAATTGTCAAAGCATCACCTTTGCGTCTTCCACCACACTGTATTTGTCAATGTCTCCAGCAGTGACAAGTAAGTCAAGTCCATTAGCTTGCCTCCCTTGCAGTCGAACCATCCTCTACACTGCATACCCAACGTTTGTGTACACATCTGCGTACAACTAGGGATAGGTCGGGTTCACGAAAGAATGATTAGAAAATAATATTTGAAAAAGAAATTAGTCTAATAATTTAGCTGAAAAAAACGTTGGTATAAATGTTGTCTGAAAGGTTAATTCCATGGAGTAGTATGGGGATAACATGGAAGTTAGTCATGATGTGGATGCTGCCACTTTCGCAAGCTAGTGCCACTTGTGTTTGCAGAGCAGAGGCTGTTGAGGTTTATACCACTGTTGATCTTAGGGGTGTCTACCTTGCATTCAAAGTCATTCTCGGATACAAACTTTCCAGCGCACATCTTGTGAAGTGAGTAGAAAGAAGGCATTTATCGAATGTTCAACTTATTGGTTTCGAATGGAAAGATGCTTTTGGGAAGTCATAAAAGCGAAATAAACAAACACCAAAGAACTAATTTACTTTGATACAAGTAGAAAGACCCGACCCACCGCAGTGACAATGAAGGGGCATGAGAGGACATAGGCCAGGTTGTCTCGGAGGTAGAAGAGCAAATGGTATGAATCAGTGGCAATGAGGGTGTAGGTGATGGAAGAATGGTGGGAAGTGTTGAGAGTGGTGGTCAGAAGACTGGTCACACGAGGCCGAAAACCTAGTTGCTGTTTGGAAACAGTGATACTCGTATGTTATGGTTTGGACTGAGTGGAAGTGAAGGACTAATTTTTAATAATAACTACAAACCAGGTTTTGAAATTACTGAGTACTTTTCAACATACCTTGATGGATTTAATGTCTGCAAGTCTCACCTTCCATCTATCAGAATGGCCTGACACACAACACACTTCTCCATCCACACTAGACACCACCACACTACTGCTGCCAGCTATGAAAGTTGAATTAAGAGTAAATTAAAAACTGCATCTTATCTTCCTTTGTGCAGTATACTTTGAAGTTTTGAAATTAGGATGAGTCATGTGGTGGTAGAAATTTTGTGAAAATAAAAACAGATGCCTGGATCTTTAAGGTATTGCAAGTTGTTGATTGAGTGTTGGAAAATGGGAGTCCGAGAAAGAACCTGGAATAATCACATTGAAGTGAATTTGACTCAGGTAAATTGTATTAGGTAAATGTCAAAAAAGCAAAATAAAATATTTGCGGGAGAATGTTTGATGACCTGCTGGTTTGAAAGAATTGTCAAGAAGCCCTTGTTGTCAGCTGTGATGAAGTCTGCATTTGAAATTCTTGTGAGATCAGCAACCAAAATTCCCTGTATAACTCCTCCCTTGCTTTCATGACTACTGATGCACTGGTGTGTTATTGGTCAAAAAGTTATTTAACAAAACAAAAAAACTACAATTGTTTAACTCTTTAAAGGATTTAAAAATAAAATTCAGTATTTCAGTAAATAGTACTTCGGCCTCTGTCTGGTTTTCAGTGGGTATTTTAAATGTTCGTAAGGTGCCATCGCAATGACCCACTACGACTTCATGGAAATCTCCACTTGGAAGTTAAAATAAACTGGTTACTAGATTTGCATTGATAATAATACATTTACAATGTTCTTATAATTTATTGAAGAAACATTTCATTCTTACTTGAATAGTTTGGTCACTGTGAAACAATTGAATTTTTGCTTCGTTTTGAAGTTAAAGTTTTTTGAAATGCATTTTTAGTCATGCTTATTATCGTTTGCGCATAGCAAAGACTTTAAAGTTTTATTTACTAAACTCATTTTTTACTGAACCGTAACTTTGTAACATGAAAACAATAACATTATGAATTCAGTTCAATTTGTAGAAGGATGAAATAATAATAAAATGTCCAAATAGCAATTATTAAATATGCTAAATATCGTATTTATTTTTAATTTTCAACATTTTCTTATAAATAAGTTATCATTTTTTAGTGAATTTTACTTTAGAAAACATTAATTGAATTGTAGGTAACTCAGCTGAAAAAAAATTTAGAGGTACACAATTTGTTTTCAAAAATTCAGTCTCTAATTGAGATAAGTAAAAACTGTTTAAAATTATTTTCGAAACATTCATGTTTCTTCCAGGGTTTACACGGACGAGTTTCACATTGGCGACATATATACACTTTCACTCAAACCAAATTGCATTCAAACATCAAGGAAAATACTCCATTGTATGGTTCGATCTTGTATGCTCGTGAAAGCGCATTGTGATGAAGTACAATAAGACATTTTCAACATTATTCGATTTTTCTACTTAAGTATTTAGATGAAATTTCAAGTCAAGCTGCAATCACAGTTGTTTCAGACTTGTTGGAGTGTCGAAAGCCGCTTTGTATAGAAAATTTAAATGGAGTTTTGTCATGAAATCCTACATTGGATTCTCATTTATCAGTTAGTGAGGTAACAAAAGCTGGAAAGTAAATTCAATTTGAAAACTGTGGTTGATGCCAGCAATATTTCTTCCAAATACTGTTAGCAGAAGAAAATAACTCAAAATCTTGTAAAGCTTCAAAATATTCAGCAAACACTTCGATAAACACAATCAGTTGTGGTAGAATCTACTTCGGACTAAGACTCAAAGCTGAAATAGTCAAACGCTTGCGAATAATCTCCGTTCTCTTCCTCTCTCATTTTCTCAAACGTCCGTTCGTTGGAATCTCCTTCATTGCCCCCATCAAGCTCCTCACTGTTGCCTGCTTCAGTGCCTCTTTCCATAAAGCGGGCGATGAAGTTAGTGGTTCCACCGCCCTTGCTACTGTCCATACAACCATCAGCCGGAATATGACGGTAGTTGTTATTATTGATGTTATTGCTTTTGTTGCTACAGCTTTTGTAGATGTTTTCATCCTCTTCTTCTTCCTCCTCTTCATCATCATCATCTTCAAGAGGAAGGCTCGTGACGTCACCGTAGTGGTGGTTCCAGGCCTGGTACTGTTTGAGGCTGTGCAGTGGAACACTCCTTCGGATCCTTCTAAGAGAGGCCAACATGTCCCTCATGTCGATGTCCCTGAGCTGGAGGGAAGGAATGTGAGGGAGAAAACTTTGTTCTTTAAACAAATCATAACAGATTTTTCTTAAGAATTGTGGAATCAGTGCTGTAGAAATGCTTTGATGAGATTGGATTAAATATGGAAGAAAAAGAGTGATAGAAAAGAAAAAGGAAGAAAAAGAAGAGGGAAAAATAATTGAAAGATAGAGGAGAGAATGGAGAAGGAGAATGGAGAAAGAAGAAGAGTAATCAAAAGAAGTGATAAGAAATAGTTACAATGTATTGAATAGAAGTACAATGAATGCATGTTTAACGGCCACTGAAGCCACCAACCTCATCCACCTCCATGCTACGTAGTGAGTTTGAGTCGACGTCTGAAACATTTCGTTTAACTCGTCAACTCGCTTGTAACAAATAAATATAACCTGTAAAGCACCAAGGCGAGTAAGTAAGACTGCAATGGCACGGACGTACACATGTTCTTGCAAGCACTCACACCTCTGATGGGCGCTAGAGCTGCGTCCTTGGCGAGGCAGGTGAGGTCGCTTGCTGAGTAGTCCTTCGTAAGTCTTCAATGGTGTGGTCTCTGTGTAACTATCCGTTCAATCAAAACAGTCAACAATTTCAAACGACTCCAAGCAACCAACTCAGCCAGTTTGTCGATATCATGTTTGCCGAGAGGGTTGTGGTGCTTGCTGAGCAGACTGGCGATGATGCGCCTCCTGGTCTTCCTGCCTGGCATTCTCACGTACACCCGCTTGCTGAAGCGCCTGAGGTGCGTTTGTTGTGTTTTGATGGGGTGTTCAAACTTTCTGGTCTCGTCCAATCCTTTGTAAACCTTCTTCATCTCAAGAATTGGAGGCCACTGCCGGCATAACAGTTCTAATCTTTTTTGGGCTTTAAGGTAACTAGGCCACACTAACACGGCTATTGGAACTCTAATTAAGAAGCTACTTCGAATAGCTGAGGCAAAATAATGAAGTTCATAACATACAAGTATAAATATATTTTTGAAGGACAATGTATATGAGTAGGTCTCATGATCTCTGAAATAATAGACAATATATCTTTATATTTCGAAAGACAGTGCTTGTGAACGGAGAGCAGAGGCACCGTAGAATGGCGTCGTCGAGGTCATAAGGTCTGTTGGTGGCTCCCATCACTAACACGTTGTCCTTGCTGCTCGTGTGGATCTGGGTGGGTTTGTGTGTGTGTATGTGTGTGTTTGCGCGTATGTGTGTGTTTGCGCGTATGTGTGTGTTTGCGTGTATGTGTAAGTTTGTATGCGTGAAACATGTCATGTTGTTTTGTTCTAAGTTTTCCAATGAATGCAAGTCAACAAACACTGGAAACACCACAAGGCAATCGTGTGGCTTCCCAGGTAAGTTTATTGTTGCGTAAAATGAAAATGTTTCTTTTGTGTGTGTGTGTGTGTGTGTGTGTGTGTGTGTGTGTGTGTGTGTGTGTGTGTGTGTGTGTGTGTGTGTGTGTGTGTGTGTGTGTGTGTGTGTGTGTGTGTGTGTGTGTGTGTGTGTGTGTGTGTGTGTTTGTTAGGTTCATGCTCACTCACCCCATCGAACTCTAGCAGAAACTCCGTTTTCAGACGTCGACTAGCCTCGTGTTCCCCTTCTCTCCTCTCTGACAACAGAGAGTCCATTTCATCTTCAACGGACATGTTACCAATGAAATATTCGCTTGCTTATTTCTATTAAAAACAATTTATAATAACAAATATATGGACACAAAAATTAAAATCTTCATTAGAATCAAACTGGGGCGTAGAACTATTATCACTGATGCAAGAATGTTGGCACCTAGGAAGATCACGGATGGCTGCATGTCTCTGGCCACAGCGAACATCGCCCGCACAAGCTTCTCACCCTCACCAACCTGGGTGGGCAGCAACAAGTAAACAACACAATACTAAGGTGCTCCGACAAGGCAATGATCAACACCATAATGAGGTGATAAACGTGAAAGGTGATAAAAAGAGATATAATGATGCAGTTAAGCAGAGTAAAGTAGAGACATATTTGGAGGTGAGAGTGGAGGCGCTGATGCAGAAGAAGGTGGAATTCGACTCATGAGCCACTGCCTTGGCCTGAAAGGTACGTTAGTCTGATAAGAGCAATTTAAAATACTTGGCATTCAATATACTTCACTCCAGACACTGCTTACATTGTGAGCGTTTTAGCCACCTCACTATTCCTAGTTTCCAGACGAGCCTACGTCTGAGCGCCAACTTTGCACATGATTATTCTTCGAAATGAAGTAATTAGAACAATTGACACAAGTCACCAGCATGGTCTTGCCGTTGCCAGGAGGCCCAAAGAGTAGTAGTCCTCTGGCGGGAGTTCTCAGTCCCATGAAGAGCTGCGTGGTGTTTGCATGAGAACCAGTTCCATACCCAAAAGCTGTTTAAACTATTTTTAGTAGATTTGATTTGACTCAATTAGCTTAGATTAATACTATATCACAAGTATGACTTTTTGTGGTGTGGTTTGATCTTTAGGTTCTCGAAAGTTGATTTGTAGTTATAGAAGGGAGATGGGAGAGACAGTGGTTTGAAGACACCCACCTCAGGCCGCATGGCGGGCAAAATGACAATCTCCTGCAGAGCCTGCTTGGCTCTCTCTTGCCCGACTGATTCGATGTTTGAATGCTATCAACTTCGGATGAATTTAAGCATCTTCAAACAAACCAACATTTATTAACATAACATCAAAACATTACACCAACAAAACAACATCATCGAACACCAAAACCTAACACCACCACCACAAAATCACACCGCACCAACACCACACTCCACCAACCACACTAACACCAACACCAACACCAAAGCCCCACCACACCACACCAACCCCACACCAGAAAAACCAACAACACCACCACCACCACACAACACCGCCACCAACTGATGTCAGAGAAGAGGACCACAGGACCCCTGTCGATGATTTCACTGACGATGATGCCGCTAAACTTCTTTTCGACATTCTTGCTTGGCTGTGCCTTTACCACCTTCTCTTTCTGAGTCAGTGGATGAAGTTTTTTTTTATAAATTCAAAAAAAACCTAATCTTTGATATTTTAATTTAATTAAAAAAATTTTTTTTAGTTCATTCAGGTGCTGGAAATTTTATGAAACAGTGTGCGGTTTTGGTGACTGAATTCTATTGAACTTAATAGAGTGATTGAAGTTGAGGTATTTTCTGAACCATTGCAATGTTCTCAAGGACTGAACTGGTATTCACCCTCGGTAGGCTCCTGCTGTAGTGAACATACTCGGAACTGTTGTGGACTGTGCTGCTGCTGTTGCTAGTGCTATTGAAATTGTTGTAACTGTGAGATGGATAGATGCCAGTAGGGGTTGTATTTGGGGCAGATTGGTTGCCTTGACAACAGCGCCTGTAAAAGGGTCTTGCGAGACGATTGGGCGAATTATTGAGGTAAGAGTTGTAGGTGGGTGAGTGGGAGGAAGGTGGGTAGAAAGTGGGTGAATAGGAGGTAGGTGTGACTGGAGGGGAGGATTGTAGACATTGGTATGTCATGCGGGAGGGCATTGTGTTGGTGCGGTGGATGGCAGGAGTCCTGGTGCGAACAGCCTCCCTTCTCGACGTGTGAGTCATCGCTGCCACAACAATAATAATATTATTTTTTATCATTGTTATAAAATTTAATAAAATGCAAATTTAATGCAATTATATCGTTTTTTAGATCGAGTTATGACACAGAATGCTTTTCATTAGCGAACAAAGAATGGGAACGCTTCGAATGGCTTCGTAGCTACCTAGTACGTCAAGTCTGTCTCTGATGAGCAGCAGATTGGTCCTCATCTTGTCCTGCAAATCCTTCGCCTTGTCCCACAACTCGCCTGCAGTCGGTGAAAAGTATGATTAAATAGGCTTTACACAAGTAACATGATACTGATGATGATGATGTCTCGTTGACGAGAGGGTGACGATTTTTCACTCGATTGAACTTGAAATAAACAAAGGATGTAACAATATTTGGAGGTTTGATTTTAAGCTCAGTCTTACTGATCTAATTTAATTAAAGCATTTTGGAGGGTTTTCTAGAACTTTGTTCAAAAGCGCTACCTTGGCCTGCTATGTTGATGGAGATGCCCTTGGTGAGCTCGTCTATCCCCTTCTCGTACAACTCAACAGCCACCTCCCGGTGTCTGACTGGAATTTAAAACATAAAATATATGAACTGTCATCAGCACAACAGTGAATAGATTTTTTCATAGGATCAATTTTCACGACACCCACCCCTGTCTTCGTTGTCGAGCTTGAGAGCTCTAGAGAGGTACTCGAAGGCCTTTCTGTGGTGGCGTTTTTGCATGGAAATGACAGGCTCAGGGGGTGGCAAGGATATGTATGAAGACGTCTGGTGGTACTTCCTTGGAGACTCCACAAGCTTCGAAGTGGCCTTCCCCTTCTGTCTGCCCTCTCTCGTAAACTCCACAATCATAGGCAGGCGTTCGTCACTGTTGTTTCCTTTGTGGCTTTGTGGACTGTTTGAAGTGACCAGGTGCTTAGGGGACCAACGCTGTACGCTAACCGTGTATACTTTAACCAGCAACATCCAGATGTAGCAGGCAATGATGCTGATGAACTGGAAGGTGAGGATGATGGGGAAGGAGTAGACGTAGAAGGTGGAACCCTGGAAAGCCTTTTGATGAGCCCCTGCACTTGAAGAAGCTTCTTTCTCATCTTTTCTTTCGCTTTTGATATTTCTTACCGAATTGGTCACTTTTTTCTTGCACTCTCGACCCATGTCAAAATTGAAATTTTGAAAAAAACACACAAATATTTTTCCAGTAATACTCGCAGTCATTAATTGAAAGTGCTTTATTTTGAGAAAAATTTAAACACAAAAAAACTTTCATTTTGCGAAGCATAAACCGGTGTGCGTGCGACTTGCAAATCACTTGCGTGTACACTTTTGTACACGCTTCCATTCATCGTGCAGCCAGACGAGCAAAAAATAAAAGCAAGCATGTTTTTTTCTATTTTGGTTATGAGTGATCTATTTACTCCATGCATACAAAACTCTACTAGGATATCAAGGTCAAAAACGAAGAACAAAAAAGAATGACAATTCCTGCATCAGCTCATTATTCCTTCTCTGATTGTATTATTATAGCAACTGAAGATTTCACCTTTTAATTGAAAATCTGAAATAAAGAACAAGGAAGGGGTCACAAAACGTGCAGTTCTATCTTGAAAAGCACTGGAACGCCTGTGTTGAATGCATGCAGCCAGTGCTGGAGTCTGCAGGCGCTGGTGGCTGCGAACGAAGCAAACTGCCACTCTTCGCCTGTACCTCTTGCAAACACATGGAAGACCTCGGTGCCGCTTCCAACTGGCACCTTCTCTACATCCCAACACAAAAACACCTCCTTTCCACCATCCACCTTCCTCAGCTTCGACACACTCCCACCTTCTGGGACCTCTTCTTCTTCCTCTGTGGAATGTTCCTGAACGATCCTGAATGCCTTGCATCGGTGACACGTTGACTTCTCTTCAACCACCCACTCTTCTTTCTGCCTCTTTTCCACCGAAACTATGCACATTTCTTCCTTTTCTAAAGAACAAAAGTCTCGTGAAACCTAGAAGATTGAAAATAAATCAAAGGTTTGAAATTTTTTAAACAAATTCATTCGAGTTTATTTCAAAGAAAACTTCAAAATTATTGCCACCTGTAAATATCCCAATAAAGCACTTGAACCCAGAAGCTTTGGGTTGCTTTCGACAAACAAGCCCACTCCCTCCAACGTCACAAAGTCCTCAGCCACATATTTGTAACGACTCAAACTCCAGCCTGCACTGGCTACCCTCCGACTGCAAGCGTCAGGGGCCAAACGAGTCAAGTTCTTGTGGTCTGTGGTGTTGTCTCATCGGGTAGGCGACACTGGGAACACGGGATGAATGTTGAAAAAAGAGAAGAAAAAGAAGCAACGGAAAGAAATTTGAAAAAAAGAGAAATAATAATAAAATGGAACTTTCAATCTTACACGACCTTGAATGTCATCCTGCTGGCCACAATGCCACATCTTCAATACTGTCTTTTCACTTGTCTCCTTGTCTCCTCCAGCCTCTTTGAGTGTCAGCGTGAGTGCCAACGCAGGACTGGCCTTTGACACAGCTGTCTTGCACACGAAGCTCCCATACACACAGTCTCCAGGCTGCAAAGATACGTGCAGTCGCAAGAGGCTGAGTGGTTTGCAATGGTTTCAGTGGTATAAAATGGTTCTATGTGGAAACTTGGTCGTTGAAAGGTTGGAAGTGAGAACCAATATGAAGAACTGTATCGTGAAGTGAGTTACAAGTTGAAGCTTAAATGAGCAGAAAAGGCATGTTTTGTAACTTATCGAGACATTGACAACCACACTCACTCGTGCTGCAAGCTGGCGTGTAGTGGAACGCGCAAACACGAGCCTCCCATGAACGAGTCATCCACGCAGACGAACACGTCATCGTGGTGCAAAGGTTGCAGACTCTGCAAGGCCTGGTTGTGCCAGGGCTGTGTCTTGAGAACCTGAAGAGTGTGTGCAAGTGGTGGTTCAAATGGCTCCATTTTCAGTCAGACTGCTGATGGCTGGCGACTCACCTGTCCAAATGACGAGTAGTGCCTGCCATGACCTACGTTGAAGGAGGTGGCCAGAGGCAGAAATGACAAGGCCCTGCTAGGTGGAACCTTGAAAGAACCCCACAACCTGGTTGCGTTTGTGGAAGATTACAGTGACTAAAACAAACACATATGATTTTTTCATCTACAACATTTTTTAAAATAATTTATTAAATTATATAACTCAAATATATATATACGTATATTTTTTTAAGAGATCCTCGTCACCACCTGTTTTCATTCTTCTCAAAGTCCTCCCCTTTGAATTCTTCGTGGGTCCAACTGGGAGCAAACACGGCAGTCGATAACTGCTTGCTTCCTATCAGATCCACTGACTGAAAAGTTTAGAAAGAGGTTGACGTATTTGAATTAGTAGTCATAGAAAAACGACCAATCTGCCTACTTTCAAACTGAGCAACAATAGAGTGGTATTGGGTTTAAATGCCCCTATAACAATATTTCTAGTTGTATTGTATTGTATTGTAGTTGCAACAAGGCTGTAACCGGAGTTGACCTTGCAAGAGTCGAAACCACCAACGCAGTTTCTAGCGAAAACATCCACGCCTACGTAGACATCTTGCAGGCGTCTGTGCAGGTCCATGCAACACTTCCTGGAAACGTCCAAGTTGCCTTCATTCCACGTGTAATTGAGAAAAATGCCATCACATGCTTGGAAGAAAGGTCTGAAAATTTAAATGGTCTTGAAAACATAGTTTTTAAAATTTTGACATTTGAAACTAACAAATTGAGTGTGTTGAGTTCATTCTGCCAAATCAGTTCCCCCTTTGTGGTGACGCTGTCATACCAAATAACTTCAGAAAATGGCAACATTTGGTGCTGTCTTTTGGTCAGGTACTCTGTAAATTTGACCATACTCTCTGTCTCCTGAAGCTTTTGAAGTTGAAAATAAAGTTGAATAAAAATAAGAATATTTTGAAAATTGAAAAGGAAAAAAACAATAAGTACAGTTAAAGCATTTTCGATGTTGAGTAACCAGCCATCAAAGTTATAATAGCTTGAAAGCTCAACAAGCTTGTTTGCAAACTGTTTTGCAGAATCTTCTGATTTTAAAAGTTCTGAACAAATCTTTGATCCTTCATTCCATTCCGTAATCAAAGTTCCTTCAAATTATATTATTTTTTAGTTGACATTTGCTGCAAGTAAACATTTCTGAAGAAATTATTCAAAAACACCACACCCCTGACCTAGAACTTTAACACCATGTCTATGAGCAGTTTCAATCCACGAAATAGGAGGAATCGTGATAAGATCATGACTGAAGTAAATAAAGAGGTCAATTTTCCACCAATGCCAGAAAAGGTATTCTTTATCACTAGCACAACCCTCCAAAGAGCTCTCTCCTTCCAAGTATCCACCCTTCATGTCGTGACACATCAACATTTTTAAACCATCTTTCTTTTTCCATCTTTTCGACTTGAAAAAAAATGTGCTAGTTTATTGAATTGTGTTAAGCCTATATTTTTTTATCAGCTGTTTTTATTAAAAAATTAATTAAATTTGTAAATGAGTTTCGTTTTATTTAAATATACATTTTTGGTATATTTACTGGATAAGAAAGTGTGTTATGCTTGAAAGAACTAGGAGGAAGCCAGTTTAAAAGATTTCGCAAACTTTTAATTGAATCTGATTTTAGCATGTCTGCCTAATATATACATGGGCCATACTTTAAGATAAATATAGTTTATGATACTATAATTATTTATTTGAAAAAGTTATTTACAACAAGTCGAAATAAAATTCGGAATTTTTATAGCTGAAAACACGTTAAAAGTTTTATATTTATTTTTGAATACTTTTAAACAGACGTTCACTCTGTGACATGATCTGTTCACATGAGTGCGGTTTGTGTTCTTGAAAAGCAATAAGTAATACTTTTCTAATAGTTTTGAATTTAGTAAAATTTGAGGCCAAAAAGTTATTTTAAAGTTCAATGTCAAATTTAAATTGTATAGTAATAGTTCAACAACTAGTTTTTTTATCAAATACGAAAAACACAATCCATCAAGTATAATGGTAAGACAATTTTTTAATTCCATAATTTTATAAATTATTCTTTGTCAATTATTATCTCATCAAAATTTTTCAGGCTGAAAAAGAATTAAGAACAAAATTTTTATCTACATATGCTGGTAAATCCTTCATAACCTTTGTACAGAATCCCCTTGAAAACATTATCGTAAAATAATATTTCAATAAATTAATTGTATAAATTACTTTAAAGGCATTAACTGGAAAAGGCTTAGCATCATAGCATAATATTTCACTGTTCAAATTTCACCATGACTCCAGAGAACATTGATAATGGCTTGTATATGGAGGAAGACGTCTCAAGGATCAGGGAGAATGACGTGGAACTTCTCAAGGCCTATGTAACCCATTTCAAAGGAGTGGTGGATGATGCTGTTTCAAAAATGGATGTTGCCTTCCAGTGGAGAAAGTCTTTTGGAGTGAAAGGTTGCTTTGTTGTAATTTGACGTTTGACTTCATGAATGCTTCTTCTAATTGTAGTTTTATATAAAATTTGTTTTTTTATATTGCAAACTATACTAATGATACTTATTATGCACACAGAATTGAGTGATGATACCTTCCCGAAGAGTATGATTGAAAATAACATAATCTTTTTCTCAAACACTGACAAGAATGGAGACTGCATTTGTATGAACATTTTTATTTTTACTCTATGACCACAACATTTCAACTTCTTAATCACCTTCTACTCCACCCACAGTACACATCCAATGTGTGAAGATGAAGAAAGATTCAGCGTTCACTGATGTGGCCAAGAAACTGCTGGTCAGTCGCATAGAACGACACTTCCAGAATAACCTTGGGAAGCGCATGGTTGTCTTGTATGACATGTCAGGAACTGGACTCAATAACGTGGTCAGTACCCTCTTTCAAATGAAATCTGTGTATGTTGTTTTGTATGTTGACATGTGTGTTATCCTTTTTCATTGTAACTCAACCCTTGTGAGCATTCCATGTAGTGTTTCTTGCTCCTCAGGACACAGACTTCATCCGCTTCCTCATCTCCTGCTTCACCAACTACTATCCAGCCACTCTGTGTTCGTTTTAACAACAACACCGTCATCATCATCATCTTCATCATAATTTTTTAAATAGGTTTTTTTAGAATTAAAACACTTCTTCACAGTCTCAATCTCATAATTACAATTTTAATTTCTTTCACTGTTATTACTATACTTATCTCTCATCAAATCTACTCTTTTTATTTATTTATCGATTTTTTGTTTCTTTTTACATTTTTCTTCACAAGTTCATTCATTTCCTTCAGCCTACTTGTTGTTGGTGGAGATGCCATGGATTCTCAATGGTGAGTCTCTCAATGCTTTTGTGTCTACTTGTGTACAGCTTTTGTATACGTATTTGAACACACACTCACACAGCGGTATGGGCAGTGGTGAAGAAGTGGCTGTCAGCAGAGCAGCAGAAGCACGTGAGGGTGGTGAAGAAGACAGACCTGCTCGAGCTGATCGACAAGGAACAACTTTTCAGCCACCTCGGAGGCAATGTCAGCGAACTCTGAGGACTGGTGTTTGCCTGATGGAGTGGTGCTTGCCTGATGGAGTGGTGCTTGTCTGGTAGATGGATGTTCGAAAGGTGTAGCAGTTGGTTGCGTGGTGTGCGTAAGAAAAGAATACTTTGGTGGTGGTATGTTGGCGCTTACAACTTTTCAGCACATTATATCTAAGTATATAAACCTGCGATGATGGCAATAGGTATTGGCATTATTACCCGACCACATGAAAGCATTATTTCGCTATATTCCCTTACATTCTTTTTCATTGGCATTCCGCCAAGCTTTCCCACCCACATACTGCCACTTATTCATTGAAGTTTCCAAATCATGTTCAACGCATTGTTACTGAAGTATTTTCTTTTGTATTCTTCTATTTTTTCCACATCATTTGTCGTTCTTTTGTTTTTCTAAAAAGAGCCTTTGTCTTTTTATGTGTTGTCTCTTCTTTGTTCCTCATTGATCGTTCACGTATTATATAACGGCCAGGGCATGTTATTGTTGTTCGCACTTAATCGAATCAATGTTCTGTTCGAGATACCTCACCCGACCTTCGTTATTAAAAAGTCCAGTAATGAAAGTTTTATTAATGCAAAATTCGAATTTAATAAAATAGTGAATATTCATTCGACCAAACAAACAAAATCTTTTGGAGTTATTTCATGCTGGTAACCATGCCACCGTTGAAAGCTTGTAAGGCTCTCACTAGTGGTCAAGTGTGGCGTTGTATAATATGTGAACGAGTGTCTATGTAGGAGTTGTCTGTCAAACCCACTCACCACCACACGTCTCATCATCCATCATCACCAATCTTTACTAACCATAATGCTTTATCAGCAATCTTTAAGCAAGTCTTAACTGTTTCAAATGATCTCTTTCACTTGTAAGTAGCTGATGTTTGCGCACGTATGTACACATCATCTTCAAATCTGAAAGCCTCACCACCTCCACCGCCAGTGCTCCAGCATCAAGGACCCCATCCTTCCCAAGGCATCCCCTTCTTTTACTCTATCCCCTTCCGGGCCGCTCAAAGCTTCCTGCACCCCTCTGACACCTCCCAAGGTTAGAACTAGCCCTAAGCGCCTTCTCTCATGTCCACTCAGCCGTTTATTCAGTTACCTCAGCTCACTCGTCCTTTCCAAAATTTACTACATGGCTTTCAAGTTGATCGCCTTGACCCTTCATAAATGAGTGTCATTATTGTTATTATTACTACTATTTTTAACTCTTTTCATCATCGTCAATGTCATTATACACGGCATCGAGTGTAACCAACAACACCGATACTTTGCAGGAATTACAGCGGAAAATGACGCCACCGACGCTCAAGTCGTCGTCATCGTCATCAGGCGCTCTCATGTCTTCCACAACCACCACCGTCAACCAGAGAGTTTTCTGTAGAAATCCCACAGTTTCAACGCCCCAAACCAACGAGTGTCGCACCGAGGTGGTTCAACGCGGCAATGAAATTTTAATAGTAATGATGATGATGATGGTTGGAGCCCTATCCACCCTCATCCCACTGCACCACACAGTCATTGCAGCCGAGCTGCCTCGATGAGAACATGTCGTCCGTCCTCGTCAAGTACCTTCCCGCTTTGAATCTTTTGTTTGATTTTCTTTTATCCACTCAATCACTCACTCATTTATTCTGTCAATCATTCACTTACTCACTCACTCATTCATTCATTTACTCTTTTATGACTTAGTCCCTCACACTACCTGGAGTTCAACCCAGTTTACAACATCAGCAACAGCATCTACATCACCAACCTTTCCCACTCCCAAGTCTTCTTCAAGGTTCAAACAACCTTTCCACTCATTTTCCTTCCCTGCTTCTAAACACTATAAAAACTTGCTTCTTTCACACTCACACACTTCTAACTCACACTCGTCCTCTCTTCTTTCATTTTTTCAATCATATTTTCCATCAAAATTCTTTCACTCCTTCATTGCTCACTCATCGCCCGCTCATCACCGATTCATCGCCTACTCATCATCCATCCATCACTCATTTATTATCCATCCATCCCTCTCTCCCAGATCCGCTCCACCAGGCCGTCCCTCTTCAAGGTGTCACCTCACTGGGGGATGATCAGTGCTTCGAGCACCGCGAGAGTCGTCTGCACAGTCCTCTTCGGTGCATTCATTCACTTTCCAACTAACTCGCTCATTCTTCCACCCTTCTAGTTCTCCACTCTTCCACCACTCAACACTTTTACTCTTTTTTCACATATATTTTTTCACTTCTTCATTTTTCCATTCTTCCACCTACTCACTCTTTCACTCTTCCATTTTTGCACCTCTTCATTCTTCCACCGTTTTCACATGCTCTCACACATTTTTTCAACGATTTTTGTTTACACCTACCTCTTCTTACACTCGTCAACTTTTTTTTAACAACAAAACATTTTCCAACTTCCCTTCAGGTTCGAAAGTGGAGAAGTTGAACGAGAAGATGATGGTGTCGTGGGTGATGGTGGAGAAGGGTGAGGAGGTAGTACTCAAAGACTCTAAGCAACATTCCCTCTGGGATGCCCTGCCTAGGACGCCCACCAACCACGCCGACCACACGTGCTCGTCCTTTCACAGCATTGAAACCCACTTTTAAATCAGTTGTAATATGGACTTGTAACGATGCCACAAAGATTAATTTCCTTTGTGAAGATAATGTACCATCTGCTTGCCACGCAGGATTGAGTGTCGCCTGGACGATGCAGTGATGAGCTACTTCATGAGGACGAGGCATGAGCAAGCCACACCACCACCCACTGCCCAGGTACCATGCCTTGTAGAATGTGTGCCCGTGTTAACCCATCAAACAACTTCCCCAGATAAACCAGGCGCAGTTCGACGACCTGAGGCGCTTGCTACTCATGGTGGCTGTGTTGGCCTCCTTCCCCCCCGTCGTGTCTTTCTACCACCTCCTCGCCAAGGCTCTCGCATACTTCCTCAATGCCCTATGATTGTAATTAGCATTGTGTTATAGGCATTTTGAAGATTATAGAAAGTAGTCGTCTCAGCTTGTTCTCCTGGTTAATTGTTGCTGCCCCTGCAGCTTCCACAATGATATTCACCAAGGCTCATTCCGTTTTAGCTTTTATTTTATTTTTTTTCCATAGTCTCTTTTTATAGTCTTTATGGATATTTATTTTATGCATAACATCAATCGAAACTTGTTTTATTTTTTTCATTTTTGTTTCCACTATGTGTTCACTAAACCCCTAGGCCACACATTTAGTTAATCAATCGTTCAAAGGTGATTTCTTTTAGCTTTTTAGACGTTGGATTGTCTACAGACTGTTCAATTATGGTAGTTCTTCATTGAATCAGATCAAATTCGAAAACCTGCTTCAAACACACATGCTTTTTTACGTTCGAAAAATTGAAAGAATATTTATTCTCTTGTTTGTTTACTCGACTCTCAAACAGTTTCGAAAATGAACTATCGCAAGAGATTTCAGTCCAGCGTTCATGAGCAGTCAGAGTTCAGCAACACGATTTCCCTCAAGCGTCAGATAGGCCTCTTAGAAGCCTGCTGCATCATCGTGGGCCTCATGGTTGGTACGGGTGTCTACATCACGCCGCAATCAGTCCTCTTTCACGTGCGTTCTCCCGGCCTGTGCATTGTCTTCTGGAGCTTTGCAGGCCTTTACTCACTGCTGGCGGCGTGTTGCATGACCGAGATTGGCATGCGCTACCCCTACAGCGGCGAGAAGTACATGTACATGCAGATCTTCTACGGTTCAAAATGCTCCTTCACTTTCCTGCTGCAGTACCTTCTGCTCATCAGGCCAGCCAGCAACGCCCTCAAGGCACTCACCGTCAGCAGGTACCTTGTGAAGCTCTTCTTCATCGAGTGCGAAGTGCCCAAACTGGCCTCTGTGTGCATCGCTTCCTGCTTCATCAGTGAGTGATCGTGCAGTCTGTCGCATCGATTCACCATAGCAACCACCACCGCAGTCCTGATGGCCGTGGTGAACTGTTTGAGCGTCAACCTGACCACCAAACTGCAAGCCTTCATGTCCTTTCTCACCATAACGTGCCTCTCCGTCTTCGCTTCTCTCGGAGTCTACAAGCTCACCAAAGGTCTTTGCTTGCTCGTTAGTGAAGTCTTTGCGACTACTGAAGATGGTGTGGTGGCGTTGTTAATTGAGGAACTTTGTTTGTGAAGGAGACATGCAGCCTTTAGAAGAGTGGTTCGACAACTCTGCTACGGAGCCTTCGAGTCTCAGTCTGGGAGCCTATTCCACCATCTATTCGCTCTACGGCTGGTATGCTATGAAAACCTTTGTCGAGGTTTCGTTTTTTTACTTTTTTAGCTGGTACCTTTTATGTTGTATGTTTCATTATTAAAATTAATTTGGCTTTTTATGTTTTTGAATGTTTTTTTGAAACATCCAGGTCGGCCCTTAACTACCTGATTGAAGAGCTCAAAGATCCCTACAAGTGAGAGCTTGTGAGCATGTTCGAGTCATTGTGACGTTCCATTTGCAACCACCACAGGAACATGCCCAGAGCCATAATGCTCACGATACCTTTGAACAGTCTTCTCTTCATCTTCGTCAACCTCTCTTTCTTTCTTGTCATCGGAGCCAAGGGAGTTCAGACTTCAGAGGCTGTAGCCCTGGTGAGTGTTTTGTCACTTAATTTTGAAGTTTCAGCTGAAAATTTTTTAAATAAATTGAGTTTAGAATTCTATTACTAGAAATGATACACAAAATGGAAGAAATTGTTGGAGCCTTTCTATTTCACCAAACCACCACAATGCCAGAGCACAGCGGTCAAGGCGTTTGGCAGTGCAGGCAGCATCGTTTCAATTTTTATTGCCGTCACCGCTTGCGGTGGTCTCAACTCAGGCCTTCTGACAAGTTCCAGGTGTTACTCTTATTTAATCTAACATAATCTGACCGTATCTAATCTGATCTAATTTAAGCTAATCTAACCAAAGCATTTGTAAAAGGCTTTTTAGCATTTTGTCCTGCATGCCTCAGCCTCCATCATTCCTTTTATGCCTTTTGATCTTGCTATTTTAATCAACAAAAGGATGGAACAAAATTAACTTATTCTTAGTCTATTCTTCCAATATTTTCTTCAAACGCTTTCGACTGTTTGTTTGGTGCTAATCCAGCCTGAAATGATAGGGTGGAAGTGCTACCACAATTCCAAGCCCCGTGAAAGCTACCATCATCACCATTGCAGAATGGCAATGGCAGGCTCCAGAAATAACCAGCTGCCTTGGTTCATGTCTCTCATCAGCATCACCCACCGCACCCCCATCGTCGCTGTAATTTTTCAAGTATGTTAATTGTATCTTAAACTTCATCAAATCACATAATATAATTAAATATCACATTTTTTTAAATATTTTTCGCCCAAATTTATAAAATAGTAAAGATGATTTTGGAATAAAATTAATATTACAAAAATACATATTAAATATTATCAAATAATTTTGAAAAATTCCTGAATCCACAAAGTAGTGTGTAAGCTCTGGTGAAATTAACTGACATCATCAAACTTCTCCCCTGATGTATTTGAATGTTACCGAATCTAATCTTGTCTAACCCAATCTTTTTTTCCCCTCTCTTCTCTTATCTTATCAATGCCTTGTAGCCATAATTCGAAGGTTGCATAGTCTGACACGCACAACCTCAGTGCGTCATGTCGATATTGTACACGTGGGCGCTCGAGGTAGAGACCATCATCCAGAACGTCATGTTCTCTTACGTGGTTTTCGACCTCCTCACCGAGGCGGGCTACATCCTCAAGAGACAATATGATTCCAAGCAACTTATGTTCAAAGTGGGAGTTGCGAATGCGGACTTTTTGTTAATGATTTTTTCATGAAATTCTGATAGTTTGGGTCGTGTCAATTAGCAAAAGTTAACTTTGAAAGATGTTTGTTAGTTAAAAACTTTTCGTTTTACAACTTGAAATTTTCAAATTGACTAATCCGCAGATTCCCATGTTTTTCCATTGGTTGTATTTTGTTTTGTTAGTTTTTCTGTTGTTTATTCCACTCGTCACCAAGCCTTTCGAGTGTGCTCAGGGGTTCTTCTACACAGTCGTTGTCACCTTCTGCCTCTACTTTCTCTTCATCTCATTCCCTCCAACTGCCGGACCATTCTCTGTGCTTTCAAGTAAAGAAATTTATATAAAAATTGAAACAAACTTCAATTTATTTTTTCAATTTTAACTTTAAATTAAAAAAGAATCTTGTTCTAATGATGTTTTCTCAACTCCTTCCATGCAGAAAAAATTGGTTCATTTCTACAAATTCTCTTGTGGTGCCTTCCAATCAAAAACCAGGATTTCATAGGAAAAAATTAAATTTTATCGAAAATTCGTTTAATTTTTCATTTGAAGCAATAAAAAGTCAACTGAAATGCTTGATCTTTGCGCATCGCTATTTAAAGTTCGTTGTGTAGCAACAGACTCAACGAAGTAGAAAAGCATTTGGAGTTATAAAAGGAATTTTGAAAAGATAAAACTCGTTTAATAACTAAACTATTTATATATTTTTCATGATGAAAGATAAAATTTTATATTTAAATGGTTTGGAATATCCCGAAAAAATAGAATGGAGAAATTGGAAGGTTGCATGCAAGTACACAAAAAAGATCACTTTTCGGAACCATTGTTACAGACTTATAAAAGTTTGTTTCAAGTGAGTCAAATTTTTGATCAAGGTTTTATCATTTTATAGCCGTTTTTGACACCACCAAAATATTTATAAAAATACTTAGTACCATGAAACATCATTATATATGCAAGTAAAAAACCTTTTTTTAAAAATAAAATGTCACAATTCAACCTACAATTTTTTGCGCTTCAGTTCTCCGGGTAGTTTGTTCTTCAAGGTTCTTCCCGTAGAACAGCCCATCCTGGTGTCTCCAGGCTGCCAGGCCACTGTTGAGGTGCTCTTCCAGCCCAATGAAAATATCCACTACCAGGGCTGCATCCTCTTTTCGTCCTCCGTTCGGATATGTGTTTAAATATTTTTTAAATTTTAAATGAAGTTTTACAAGTTGTGCTTTGAAAATTCTATTTTGTATTATTATTTTTTGTCTATTATTATTATAAAAATGCAACACTTTTATATCTCATTTAACTCAAATGAGGTGTTTAACTTTTGAAATGAAATAATCAAAAATTTTATTAAAACAGAACTTTAAAACAGTTTTTGTATTTTATCGTTAAATTCAAAAAATATACTATGAAGTATATAGTTTTTAGGAATATTTTTTATAAAAATAATTTTTGTCTGTAGGTTGGTTGCTTTCCCGTCTCATTGTTGGCACCTCCAAAAGTGCTTAAGCAGTTGACAATAGTCACTCCACCCTCCGTCTCCCTCCCTCTCACCTCTGTGTGCCATTGCTCCCAAGCAACCTTCGTCATCAAGAACGTCAGGTCTGCAAGTACAGTTTCATCTTGCTAAATGATTCAATAAGATGAAAAATCAACAAACTAATGAATAAAAATCAGCATTTGAGTTACTTGGAATTTGCTGGATTAATATTAACACGGGACCGCTTGCAAACAACTCAGTGAGGTAGGAACCAAGTTGAAGCTGCAGACGAGTGGTCCCTTTGCAGTGGCAGAAGCAGAAGAAGGACATAACCGTTGTGGTGGAAACTCACTTACTGGTAGTGATGGTGGCTTGGTAGATTTGAAGGCAGGATCTACAAGGAGCTTCACTGTGTTTTTCAAGCCTGAGGTGGGTGGGAGGAGGCGGGAGAAATAGAAATTATGAAGATGAGAGGAGTAGGAGAAGATGAAATTAGAAGATTATTTGGTGGTTAATGTCATATACAACATCAATTTGTGCTTCAGCAACAATGAACTTGCAGTTCACGAGGAGCTACAAAGGCAACGTGGTGGTGTCTTATGGGGAACAGCTGGACCGCTACAAAAGCATCTCGCTGGATGGCAAAGGTCGCTTAACATTCCCAACCAACCTTGTGATTTTGAAAGACATATATGCTGTTCCGTTAACTGCTCTTACTTTTCATACTTGTGGCCTCGAAACTCTACGGGGTTAATGCCACTATAATAATATTCGTTTTTGTATTGTATTGTATTGTATTGTATACTTGTTTAACTCAATCACTTAAACTTTTTTAACTTTTTAAATTATCCTAGCTTTTCCATGCACGCTTCTTCAAACCTCAACAACTCATCCAGCTTCTCATTCTCTTCTACATCGACCACCCGGCACAGGAGTATACGCAAGACTGGTGTTGTCAATGTGTCACGATGCCTGCTGCAGGCCCGTCTACATCCACACCAGCAACTGCCAACCCACCGCTCCCAGAAGCAACTTCCCCAATGAAGGTGGTGAGAAAGTGTGTGTGGACTTCCAGGAATCCTTGTTCGGAAAGCTTGCTCACAAGCACCTCGTTCTTACCAATGAATCCGAGGTTGTTGTTTTTGTTGGTGGTGCTTTTGTTTTGTTGGTGGTGTTTTTGTTAGTGGTTTTTTTTTGTTGGTGGTGTTTTTGTTTTTGTTGGTAGTGTTTTTGTTTTGTTGGTGGTGTTTTTGTTTTGTTGGTGGTGTTTTTGTTTTGTTGGTGGTGTTTTTGTTTTGTTGGTGGTGTTTTTGTTTGTTGGTGGTGTTTTTGTTTTTGTTGGTGGTGTTTTTGTTTTGTTGGTGGTGTTTTTGTTTTTGTTGGTAGTGTTTTTGTTTTGTTGGTGGTGTTTTTGTTTTTGTTGGTGGTGTTTTTTTTGTCGGTGGTGTTTTGTTTTGTTGGTGGTGTTTTGTTTTGTTGGTGGTGTTTTTGTTGGTGGTGTTTTTGTTTTTGTTGGTGGTGTTTTTGTTTTGTTGGTAGTGTTTTTGTTTTTGTTGGTGGTGTTTTTGTTTTTGTTGGTGGTGTTTTTGTTTTTTGTTGGTGGTGTTTTTTTTTGTTGGTGGTGTTTTGTTTTGTTGGTGGTGTTTTTGTTGGTGGTGTTTTTGTTTTTGTTGGTGGTGTTTTTGTTTTGTTGGTAGTGTTTTCGTTTTTGTTAGTGGTGTTTTTGTTTTTGTTGGTGGTGTTTTTGTTTTTTGTTGGTGGTGTTTTTTTGTTGTTGGTGGTGTTTTGTTTTGTTGGTGGTGTTTTTGTTTTTGTTGGTGGTGTTTTTGTTTTGTTGGTGGTGTTTTTGTTTTTTGTTGGTGGTGTTTTTTTTTGTTGGTGGTGTTTTGTTTTGTTGGTGGTGTTTTTGTATTTTGTTGGTGGTGTTTTGTTTTGTTGGTGGTGTTTTTGTTTTTGTTGGTGGTGTTTTTGTTTTTTGTTGGTGGTGTTTTTGTTTTGTTGGTGGTGTTTTTGTTTTTGTTGGTGGTGTTTTTGTTTTGTTGGTGGTGTTTTTGTTTTTGTTGGTGGTGTTTTGTTTTGTTGGTGGTGTTTTTGTTTTTGTTGGTGGTGTTTTTGTTTTTGTTGGTGGTGTTTTGTTTTGTTGGTGGTGTTTTGTTTTGTTGGTGATGTTTTTTTGCGGTTGTTAGTTTTTTTGTTAATTTGTATTGTTGTAACATTTTTTAAAATTATTGTTTCGAGAGATGATCGTTGTCAAGCGAGCTAGTTCAATTGTGGAAAATGAGATGTCAACGTTATCAGTTCCATGCATTTCATTCTTCAAAGGTTGGCACAAGCTACGATTTGGATTTTGAATTCAACAAGTCCATCAGTAACAGCAGAAACAACTGTAACAACAACAACAACAACAACAACAACAAAATCAACAACAAAACTAACTCTAACAACAACAGAAAAAATATCAAAAATAACAATGTCAACCATAACAACGAAAGTGACAACTACAATATTAACACAAAAAATTGTAACAACAACAACAACAACAACCAACGCCCAACCGCTCCAAACAATTCTTTTGAAAAAAATAAAATGGATAAAGAAATAAGAGTATCAAACAATGAAAAAAATTTGTGGACAGAAAAAAAAGGTCAGACAAAGTCAAGCGAAAACATAGCCAACAGCAATACTTGCAACAACAACAGCAAGAGCAACACCCCCAACAACACCTACACCAACAACAACAGCAACAATAACACTACCAAAACTAATAACAATAACAACAGCAACAACTGCAACAGCAACAACTGCAACAGCAACAACTGCAACATCAACAACTGCAACATCAACAACTGCAACATCAACAACTGCAACAGCAACAGCTGCAACATCAACAACTGCAACATCAACAACTGCAACAGCAACATAGGTGACGGCAGGAGCAGTCTTGGTGGCGTTTTCTTTCTCAACAGCAAAAACGGCTACATTGGCGCCAAGACTTCCATCAAGATTGATGTGGGTCTTCCAGCATAAAAGAATCAAACCCCCTTCCCCTACACCCATGCACCATCACACCCATGCATCATCACACCCATGCATCATCACATCCATGCATCATCACACCCATGCATCCTCATATCCATGCACCATCACACCCATGCAACTTCACACCCATGCACCATCACACCCATGCATCATCACACCCATGCATCATCACATCCATGCATCATCACACCCATGCATCCTCATATCCATGCATCATCACATCCATGCATCATCACACCCATGCATCATCACATCCATGCATCCTCATATCCATGCATCATCATCACATTCACTCCTCAGGTGTGTTTTTCACCCATCGACATTTTGTACACGTACAATGTGCTTATGTACGTGAAGATGCACGTGGATGGTGGCTGTGTTGTGCCCAGGACACGTGGTCTGCTAGTGGCTTCTTGTAGACGTCAGTGAATTCGTGCATTGTCCACCGCTTATCGATGAATGGGAATTCATTCATTTCAATAATGTTTGGAATTCTCCTCCACTTACATCAACTTGAAATCAATAGTTGATTCTGGATTTGTGAAAATTGAAATAAAAAATTGATTAAAAGTAATTAGGAATAGGCTTCAATATGGTGGTGTTGTCGTAATTGAGTGCAAACGAATGCTGCAACATGACTTCCAAACCACAAGCACTATCACCATCATCACTATCACCACCACCACCATCACCAATATCACTATCACTATCACCACCACCATTACCATCACCCCCATCACCATCACCACCATCAATATCACCACAAGAACACCACCATTACAATCATTACCTAAACACCACCACAGCCACCACTACAACCATCAACCCTACCATCATTAGGAGCAAGCGTTTGTTTGTCGAAGAATTATTTGCGGCTGACGACAGTAAAGTCTGGTTGTGAGAGCATGGGACGGGTGTGGGTGGTGAACGATGGTGATACTGACACATACTTCAAGGTGGGTGGTGGTAGTTGTAGTTGTGGTGGTAGTTGTAGTTGTGGTGGTGGTGATTGTGGTAGTTGTAGTTGTGGTGGTGGTTATTGTGGTTGTGGTGATTGTGGTGGTGTTGATGATTGTATGTGAATTAGTACCTACTCATAAAACAACCACAATACCACTGCTCCTCCAATCACCCAGTTCGAAGGAGTGGGTGTGGATGGGGTCTTCACCATACGACCCTCTTGTGGCTGTGTGCCTGCAAGAGGAACCCTGGAAGTGAGGGTCACGTACGCACCAGTCTACCCCATCATCCACCACAGAAGAGTTCCCTTTGTGGTTCACAACGTTGTGAGTGGAGGAACGAACTGTTTACTTCAATCGTGATTCTATGCCCTGTGGCTCCATGCCCTGTGGTTCCATGCCCTGTGGTTCCATGCCCTGTGGTTCCATGATCTGTGGCTCCATGCCCTGTGTTGTGCATGCACTGGGGTGTGTATGTCCTTTGTTGTGCAGCTCAGAAGTTTGAGCGTTAAAAATGAGAACTTAAGGAAGCATATTTAATACGCAATGTAAAAGTTCAAAAAAATTTAGGTAGGAAGTACTAAGTAGGACAACAAAAGTTTGGAGAATTAAAAGTGAACAGTCGTCAGTAGACAAAATAAAACTTCAAAAAAAAGTTGAAGGCACATCACCAAGCTCACGTGACCACAGGGCGTAGACTATCTGCAGCTGTTGGCTTCTTGCGAAGGTCAGGACACGCATCCTTACACGCTCGACCAGAGCCACATCAGCAGGTACGAGCAGCTGGTGAACCACTCTCTCAGCCTCATGTCTACCCAGGTGAGCCCCCTATGTTTCCCCCTGTTACCGTGTCTCTCTAAGTGTGCTTCGTGGCTTTGTGGCTTGTAAGCAATGTGCAGTGTTAACTTGGGTGTTGCTGAAATCTTAACGTGTTCTTGTTTGTGAATGAATAGAGCGTTGTATAAAGACACTCTCAATAAGTTTACATACTTTGTATTACAACAGCACATTTGAGAATCACTCAAGCGCTCGCAATAAAGCAACAAACATAACGCCAACATCAACACCAACAACAACAAAAACAAAAGCACCATCAACAACAACATCCTTTGCGACATTCCACAACACGCAGCAACTGACAGCAATGGTGGACGAGGGCGAGTGGTGCTTCGACGCTTCTGCCTCTCTGGTGGTCCTCAACCATCGAGTACCACGTCTTCTCTTTCTTCTGCGTTTCTTTCTTCTTTTCTACTCCTCCTTCTCTCTCTTCTGCTCCTCCTTCTCTCTCTTCTGCTCCTCCTTATCTCTCTTCTGCTCCTCCTTCTCTCTCTTCTGCTCCTCCTTCTCTCTCTTCTACTCCTCCTCTTCTCTCTTCTGCTCCTTCTTATCTCTCTTCTGCTCCTCCTTATCTCTCTTCTGCTCCTCCTTCTTTCTCTTCTGCTCCTTCTTCTCTCTCTTCTGCTCCTCCTCCTCTCTCTTCTTCTCCTCCTTCTCTCTCTTCTGCTCCTCATTCTCTTTCTTCTGCTCCTTCTTATCTCTCTTCTGCTCCTCCTTATCTCTCTTCTGCTCCTCCTTCTCTCTCTGTTGCTCCTCCTTCTCTCTCTTCTGCTCCTCCTTCTCTCTCTTCTGCTCCTCCTTCTCTCTCTTCTGCTCCTCTTGTTTATTTTCTGCTTTTCTTTTCTTTTTCCTGTGCTCTTCCATCTCTTCCTCTTCTTCTACGTTATCTTTCTTTTTCGATCCTCCTCCCTCTCAGGGGTCTTTCACTCGATAAATGATATTTTTTCTTGATAGTTCTCACATGCCTTTTCATCTTCTCCTTTATTATTGTTGTTAATTACTCATTTTATTTCTATTAAGTATTTTAAATTTTCATATTTTTAACACTGTTTTTTACACGTTTTGCCACGTCACCAGCTGCTGCCCGCCAAGAAGCCTCTAAAGATGAGCAAGGAGAGAATGTACTTCGATGACGCCAACTCAAATGCTGCTGTTGTCGTGCGTGGGGGTGGTGGTGGCGGTGGTGGTGGTAGTGGTGGGAGTGGTGGTGGTGGTGGTGGTGGTGGTGGTGGTGGTGGTGGTGGTGGTGGTGGTGGTGGTGGTGGTGGTGGTGGTGGTGGTGGTGGTGGTGGTGGTGGTGGTGGTGATGGTGATGGTGGTGGTGGTGATGGTGGGGGTGGTGGTGGTGGTGATGGTGGTGGTGGTGGTGGTGGTGGTGGTGGAGGTGGTTGTGGTGGTGGTGGTGGTGGTGGTGGTGGTGGTGGTGGTGGTGGAGGTGGTTGTGGTGGTAGTGGTGGTGGTGGTGGTGGTGGTGGTGGTGGTGGTGGTGGTGGTGGTGGTGGTGGTGGTGGTATTGGTGGTGGTAGTAGTGGTGGTGGTGGTGGTGGTGATGGTGGTGGTGGTGGTGGTGATGGTGATTATGGGGCAGTAGTAGGGATGGTAGTGAGGAAGATGTATGGAGTTTTGTGGATAATATAAGGTAGAAATGTAACTTCTATCTATCATAAAATCATCATCATCATTATTATCATCATCATCATCATCATCATCATCATCATCATCAACATCATCACCATCATCATCCTCATCATCATCATCATCATCATCATCATCATCATCATCATCATCATCATCATCCTCATCATCTTCATCATCATCATCATCATCCTCATCATCATCATCATCATCATCATCATCATCATCATCATCATCATCATCATCATCATCATCATCATCATCATCATCATCATCATCATCATCATCATCATCATCATCATCATCATCATCATCATCATCATCATCATCATCATCAACATCATCACCATCATCATCATCATCATCATCATCATCATCATCATCATCATCATCATCATCATCATCATCATCATCATCATCATCCTCATCATCATCATCATCATCCTCAAACCACAGTTTTCAACGCAACACTTCAGTCTTTCCAGCAACCTCCTCCACTTCAGAAACAACCACTGCCATGACAGCCCCTTCAGCTATGTCAGCTGCCATTTTGTTGCTCTGTCATTTCCTTTTCATAGCCGTGTCGTTGCTGTGTCATTGTTGTGTTATTTCTGTGTCAATGCTTTGTCAATGCTTTATCAATGCTGTGTCAATGCTGTGTCGATGCTGTGTCAATGCTGTGTCAATGCTGTGTCAATGCTGTGTCAATGCTGTGTCAATGCTGTGTCAATGCTGTGTCAATGCTGTGTCAATGCTGTGTCAATGCTGTGTCAATGCTGTGTCAATGCTGTGTCAATGCTGTGTCAATGCTGTGTCAATGCTGTGTCAATGCTGTGTCAATGCTGTGTCAATGCTGTGTCAATGCTGTGTCAATGCTGTCTCAATGCTGTGTCAATGCTGTGTCGGTATTTCATTTCTAACAATAAATGTTTTCTGAGAAATAAGAAGAAGGAAGCTGGTGTAAGAATCGGATGACGATGGTAATTATGATGGTGATGATATAAAAAGAACGAAAATGAGAAATAGAAAGCTTTTTATGAAAAGAAAGTTTAAAAATAAATAAAAATGAAGAAAGAATATTAATCAATGATTTTGGTGCTGACAGTGCTTTTCCCACAGGCTCTCTACGTCACCAACCACACCAGGGGACAAGTCTCCGCCTACTGGAGCGCTTGTTCGTTTGTGCCTACCCTCTGTGGCCTCATTCTTTGCATCACCGTCATCAACTTCACTACCACCACCACTTTTACCACCACCCCAGGTGACTGCAGGGGTGTCTTCAGTGTCACACCCACCCACAGAATCATCCACGCAGACAGCACAGCCGCTTTTACCATCGCATTCAACAACGTCTGTCCATCATCTCACCACTACTCGATTTTCGTAGAAACATTCTTGTGTATACATTACAATACAAATAAGATTCTTGTCACAGTGGCATGCGACCTTCTTATTTTATTGGATGAAAGTTCCAAAGACAAGAACAACGTCACTGTGTTCGAATCATCATTATTGTTATTATTATTATTTATTATTATTATTTCTTTTTATATTTGTTAATATTCGTCATGAAAGGTTTTTTTCATCAATTGTTATTATCGTGTTAACGTTATTCCATTTTGTTTTTAACTTATCATTTAAATTTTAACAAACAATAAATATAATCTGTTCGAGAGATGGTGGTCATTAAAGTCTCATTCAGGACGAAGCGAGCAAGTGGTACAAGGGTGTCTTGGAACTTTTCTTGCTTCCCGTGTCTTTCGAAGACCACAGTACCTGTGACGAGAGGATCCTCTTCGCCCCCTGGTCCTCCGTCGTCACTGCTATAGGTGCTGGTGCTGTGATGGTGCTGTGAGGGTGGTGCTGTGTGGTGCTGTGTGGTGCGGTGTGATGCTGTGTGGTGCTGGTGTTATGAATGAAGCTCGAGTCACTATGCACACTACATGCAGGCAACACGTACAAGGTGCAGTGTGAGAAGCTGATTCCAAAAGTTTCCTTCGATCCATCCAACTTACAACTTTTTTTTCCAGTCCATCTGACGTCATCAAAACCTATTTTTAGAACTTTCACGATCACCAATCAAACCACAGAACCTCTTCTCTTCTGCATGCAATTGCTCGAAGGCCAGAATGTTGTTGGAAATGCCTACAGGTTAGCTCCATCCATCGTAACATCAACTGCCAATCATTCGAACTTACTCAAATCCCTCTCTTATCAAATTGTGCCTTTCCAATCGCTAATTCCCAACCACAGTCATCCATGCACGCACCCATTCAATCTTGACCTTCCATACTCCTCATTCACAACAAGTCCTCACTATAACACCTCTTTCTTCAAATAATTTCCTATTCCACCAGTACCACTTCCCCACTTCTCCCACCACTTCCTCCTTCTTCATCCTCATTACCGTCCTTTTTCCTCTCTCCAACCAGCGTCTTGTCTTTCAAGCCAGCGGAAGGCCTCATTCACCCTCTGAGTGTGCAAGTGGTCTTGCTGATGCTGGAAGATGACTACTGCTCTATACAGGGAGGTGATGATGATGATGATGAGGATGATGATGATGATGATGATGATGATGATGATGATGATGATGATGATGATGATGATGATGATGATGATGATGATGATGATGATGATGATGATGATGATGATGACGATGATAATGATGATAATAATAAAAAGTTAACAGCATTCAAGCACTATATGACCATGAAGCAACATCCATGTGAAGGTCGCACAGAAGCAAAAGTTTGCAAACGCATCAGACTGTGTCTCAACGACGACCCTAAGAACGACATGATCATCACGTGTCTGCTCACCTACCAACTGCCCACCGTGATGCTGAGAAATGGAAGCGGTGTCCAATGGAAAAGCTGCCCCCGCTTTAGTGACAGCCTCTGCGTGAAGGCTGGTGCTGAGGAAAGTGGTGGTGGTGGTGGTAGTGGTGAAACTAACGTTTGTATAGATAATTTCGGTGTCTGTCTGAACAACAACAACAACAACTCCGTCATCGGTGGGAGTAATGACAATACTGACGATGACTATGTGGAGTGTAGCAATGTGGAAGGAAACGATGGTGGGGTTCACAAAAGTGGAAACAACATTGGTGGAAGGGACATTGGCGAACAATCCAATGGAGTTGTTGAAACTGATGGGAGGGGGGTAGATGGAAAAGAAGGTAACGTGGTTTCCAGTAATAATTACTCTTCTAAAGCTATGAATACAAACAACAGTGCAATCAACTGTTCTGCATCTCTCAACGATGACCACATCCTCATCACAAAGCCCACTAACACCGGTAACACTAGCAGGACACCGTCTCTAATTATAAACCCGTGCTTATCACCCCTGCGATACAAATGGATTGTTCCTAAACACCACATGAAGCACTTGAGTGTGGTGCCTGCGGAGGGAGTTTTGAAGCCTTTTGAAATCAAGGTAAATCGCCTGAGCTCATTACAAACTTACAATTATGAGGGGCGTCCGCAGTGTTCAAATATGAGTGTAATAAGAAAACCATCGAACCACTACACACCACACAGAAGCTGCAGTGGGTTTTCAAAAGCGTGTTTTATGAGAAGATTAGATGTCCTTTGGAGGTGGAAGTACAGTTTGTGAAGGGTGAGGTCTCTTGTGGGAAGGAGCCGAGTGAGGTTTCTTGTGGGGAAGAGGTGGGTGAAGTGGAAGACGAAGAAACAAGAATTCTGATGCACCAAGTCGTCCTGTTCGGCTCCAGAGGCCGTATTGAGGTGTCTGCTGCGTTCAGTCTCAATTGATTAACAATAATAATTGGAACAATGGCTTCCAATATCTACAGGGTTGATGTCCTTTTGATGATATTTCTATTTGTATGTTATTGTATAATAAATACAATGAAATACAATAAAAATACAAAAATAAACTAAGGACAAATCAATTAAGTTGACAAATTAAATGTTGATAAAATTTTTAAATATTTCTTTTTATGTTGTTTTCAAATTATTAGCATTATTATTATTATTTGTATTATTATTATTATTATTAAATAATAATTCCAATTTGAGCAGTCTATCTCGATGAAACTATTTTAAACAAATCAAATTATCGACATGACGTCACGAAGGCGGTGGACAGGGAGGTGAGGTTGAGTGTGCAGGTGGTGGCTCAGACGACAAGAGTGCCACTTACGAGCATCGTCAATTCTTCCCATTGCGACCTGCTCTTCAAACTGCTGCTGAGGGAGATTCCTTGCTGCTGCTGCCACTGTGGGAGTAGTGGGGGTGGCGGTGGAGATTGCAGTGATGGGAAAGCAAGTGAAAAACATGGAATGCCAAGTGAAACAAAGACTACAGAAACAACAAGCATAGAAGGAGGTTGTTTGTCAAATCTGAATGATAGTTGTTATAAGCATCACAACATGCCATTAATATCAGCTTTCGCACTTCTATTTAAATTAAACATTTTTTCCACGTGCAGTTTTGAAGCTGGACGTGACGTTGGGAAAGTTGTCAGCCAAGACTTCTCAGGCATTGTATGCCGAAGTGGTGCTGCACAGAAGGCGCCACTTCATGTGGAGGGTCAGTTACGTTCTGTGTGACGAGGAAGGTTGGTAGTTGCTTTGTGTGGTGGCATGAATATACTGTGTTTTGTGCCTCTCAATACTGCAAAGTGAAAAAATATTTCTTTATATAAGGCACATGAAGATTTCTTGTATGTACGGCACCATAAGAAGCAGTGGTGTTGACATTGTCACCACTCCGAAGGAATGGACTTGGAGGGGAGGCCCGAAGAGGAGTTGTTCCTTGTGAGTGTGCAGGCTGTCATTCCTTACGTGGAAGTGATGGAGGCGACGGGAGCAGGTGCTGGCAGCTGTCTGAGCCAGGACTTTATCCTGCAACTCTTCAATGTTAAAAGGTGGCTGCATGTCTGTTGACTTGTTACTTCATGGTCAGGTGGCTCCAACCACTTTATAACACGAGTAGTTGACATGTTCTTAAAACATTGAATCTATTTTGACACCAAACTCATCCATTTCCAAGCTTGAACAACGCCCTGGGTGAAGAAGTCAAAGATGGCAAAGGGTAAGAGCTGTTGCTTCACTGCCTATGAGCCACAAAACTGCAGCCTCACCACCACCTAGCTTTACCACCACCCCCTACAGGCACGAGATTCCCTCTGTAGACTCCTACTTCCCCAAGGCTCCCATGGCCACTGATCCCTGCTCTTTCGTGTTCACTGTACAGAACAGGGGCCTTGTAAACTGTCACGTGTGAGCTTCTGTTTGCCTCGTCCTCCGCTAGCTTTTTTCTATTCTTCCATTGCATTGCGTTTTAATGTTAAATGCATTGAAGAATACTAAAAGCAATCCTTTGAGCTTCTATAACCACTCATAAGCCTTTAGTCTGTCTATTCTACGTTCCAATGACTCTCATTCCATCGGACTAACGCCATCTTTCATTGAACACAATCGTACCGCCGTGTCCTCAGGAGACTCAGCGTGCCTGAGGACATTGAAGAGAGTGTCGAGAAGTGGGCTCAAACAGGGCAACTGGACAAAGAGGGGTGTCGAAAGGTGGGTGGTGATCATGATCAATCAAAGTTGAATATTCAGTATTTATTTTTTGTTAGTTATTTTTTCATATTTCTCAGCGATGTCGAACATTGAAAGGTTTTGTGGCCTTGAAACTCTGGTGTTAATGCCACTATATTGACATTCGTAGTTGTATTGCATTGTATCGCACCTTGCACTTACAACCTCCCTCCTCCAGATGCAGATTCTCAAGAACAACCTCTTCACTCTACAGCCATGCAACTTCCAGCTGGCTCCTGGCCACACATGCGCCCTCAAGCTCTCCTATAAGCACCTCCTCATCGGACACAACAGCCTCTCGGTGCGCATGGAGATCAGACAGGGGAACACTGTGCAGGTGGGTGTGCCTTCTTTGTTGCTGAAGTAACGGAGTTTAATAGCAGCATTCAAACTCTTTTGTTATGAATCTAATCTAATTATTTGTATAGCGCTGATTCCACACTGTTCAAAAGCGCTCTGCTACAAACTGTTTAAACAACAAAGTTTCAAGGCCTTCACAAAACAAAGTAGCTAAGTAATAGAGGAAGTTGGAAGGATGTTGTTGTTGTGATGGTGAGTAGAGAATCTATGGTATTGAGTTCTAGATTGGAACTGGTGTGCTTGCAAGAGACTACCACTCCGCAGTTGAACCTCCACGGCACCACATTGGCACCCTGTCAACCCAGCGTGCAGTTGGCGTGCAGTCAGTTGGTGGTGTGCCGTACCTTCCTGGGATTGCAAAAAGGCATGAGTGAGGCATTTGCAGTGTACAACTGCTCTGACCAGCCCCTTGAATACGTCGTCAACACCAAGCCCTTCACGGCTCTGTGCAAGGTCTGTAGAGTAAGGCAGCCGCTCTGATGTCCAGAAAACAATAGTTGAGATTTATTTTTTCATTTTCCTATATTTTCTGTTATGTTAGTTTCATTAGGCGCTAGAAATTTGATTCACATGTTGAATTCTTGTTTCCCAAGGCGAACTTTTACCAGCCCGTGCTTCAGTGCCTCACTCCAAGGGGAAACATACAGGCAGGCCAAATGACCTCTCTAGTCTTTGCATTCAAACCCATCCAAGCCAAAACTTACACGGTGAGGTTTTGTCACACATTTGACCAATAGAATGCTATATACTTAAAATAATATTTTGTTAATAAATCTTGGTGCCATTACGTATAGATTCATGAAAGTGAACATGACACACCACGACTTGAAGGTGAAAACGAGTCTGATGGTGCTGGCCAGTGGAGAGAGGGTGTTCTTTGAGGTGTCAGGCCAGGGCATCAATCCACTCTCCTGCGTGCCTTTCATCCCCCACCAGGGTGCAGGAATTGAAGTGGAGGTCCCCCTCATGACCTTGCCTGGACAGGTGGGTAGTGCTGTGACGCTTCATCGCTCTGTACATCTTTTGCTACGTGATTTTGATCCCTGATCGTCATCAGTTTCTTCTGTCATCGTCATCTCACTCTTCTTATGATCCTCTCACCGTTAACGGATTTATTTAATTTCGATTATCGTCTTCTCATTGTACTCATCGCCATCTCATTGTGATCATTGTCCAATCACTGATAACTTATCGGTATCGTGGTGAGTGATTGAAGCTTGACTCACTCCTGATGCAGCATTGCCAGTTGAGTGCGCTCAAGATGTGGCTAGGTGACTGCCCATTGGATGGTTCGGTGAGAAGGATGTTGACTTTGCGCAACTTGCTGACCAATGAGAGCCTCCTATTCGATTGGTCTGTCGTAGACTCCGCTTTCCAACAGGTGTGCAAAAGTAATCGAATTGTTTAAAAAGTCGATTAACCTTTGTAAAAACGTTTAAACAGTTTCTGAATCTGTTTGTTGTGTATGCCGTTGCCTTCATAGTGAAAGCAATATGTCATCGATGAATAAATTACTCTGCTACTTATGAATTTTAACTTTTATTGATAAAAAACAATCAACTACTACAAATCGCTTTTGACGACACGAACAGAATACATCTTTCTGCAGACTGTTACCATAGAACCGTCCTTCGGGCGTGTGCAGGGGTCTGACAGTGTGGCGCTCAAAGTCATCTACCACCCCAATGGACCACCCGCCTACCACAACATTGACCTTGTCTGCGAGGTAAGTAAAAAAGACTTTGAAATGCCGATAAAATGCTGAGAAAGTAGTAACAGTTTTGGCCATTGTCTGTATATTCGTTAGCATAAATTCTCAACTCCGTGGTGAAATTCAAACTATTAATCTAGGGTTCGTTTAACCAATTAAAAAATAAAAACAAGGAAAAAATTTCTTTATACAACCACAATGTACTTGACAATTACAGACGGTGGTGGAGTCTGAGGTAAAAACGTACCTGGACCTGGAGGAGGGATGGAAGGTCACGCGGGAGAAGCAGAGGAGCACCGTGGACTTCAGTAAGATCCCCGTGGACTACGACCTAGATCACTTCCTCAACCTGGTTGGTGCTCTGCTACTTGGCTGTGTCCAGTTGGAGTGAATTGGGATTGAGATATTCACAACTTTCGAAAGGAAACCGAGATGTCGACCCAGAAGTCCCCAGAGGAAATCAAGTACCTCCGATATAAGGTGTCGTTTTGTGCCTATGTAAAATTCATTTACATACTACTAGTTTTTTTGAAGCTTATGCAAAAAAACGTTGTTTCAATCTTGAACATCATTCACTCCCTTCAATGAAGACCCTCCCACCAATTCTGGAGTCAGCCAACGTGGATGAAGACAAAAAACTCGCCAAGAACTTTGCGGCCAACAAGAAATGTTTCTATCAAAAGCCCTCCCCGCCACCACGCCAGATACGCCACCTCAGCCTCGTTGCTCGTTGTTACGACGCAGCCGACTACGTGAGGTTGTTCGACCAAGAAGACCACAAGCGCTTCTTCGTGCCCCAGTGAGCACTCTACATAATTTTATCGCCTGCGAGCAGCTTCGAATAGCGTATTCACACGAACACTCACCATTTTTTTACAACCACTTCCTTCACAACCACCTTCTTCACAACCACCTCCCTCACAACCACCTCCCTCACAACCACCTCCCTCACAACCACCTCCCTCACACCCACCTCCCTCACAACCACCTCCCTCACAACCACCTCCCTCACACCCACCTTCTTCACAACCACCTTCCTCACAACCACCTCCTTCACAACCACCTCCCTCACAACCACCTCCTTCACAACCACCTTCTTCACAACCACCTCCTTCACAACCACCTCCCTCACACCCACCTCCTTCACAACCACCTCCCTCACACCTACCTTCTTCACAACCACCACTTTCCTCACAAGCACTACAACACCAGGGAGTGCACCAGCATAAAAGAGGACGCTGGCGAATGCCAAACAGCCAGACAGCCAATCAGCATCCACCCTGGCGAGTACACCATTCTCACAGACGTTCTCAACGACTACATCAGGTTCGTGTGTCGTGTTTAAGTGTCATCTAGTAGTGACTTCGGTATGGGAAGACAAGTGTAGTGAGGCTAGTGATGAATTCATTGTAGTGAAGTTGACGATGAATTCAATTTGAATAATCCTAATGGCGAAAAGAATGTGTCCAATGTTGCATCAACCGTCAGAGAAGCTGTTGAGAGTGTGAATGAGTGTGTCTTGTGTCAGCCTGACAACCAAGTCATTCCCTTCTACCAACAACTGCGCAAGGTCGAGAAGGAAGACCCACCATCCTACTACATACGTACTCCTATATTTATCATTGGCAAACGTTATTATTAACAAATAATAATAAAAAGAGAAATATATATGGGTACAATGAAGTTTTTATATAAAACCTATTTTGCTAGAAAAGGAAGTGTCATTATGAACATTTGATTCTGCAGTGACAACGCATGCCAATGGAGAAGGCACAAGAATCCAGGCTGACGAAGAGTTTTGTCAAGAAGGCAACTACGTGGCAAGCACCACCAACGTGCCCAACAACCTCTTCGATGCACGGCACTTCTACGACGAAGAGGCCACAGGAGACGAGGCTGGAGAGCAGCAAGCAGCATGCATCACCAACGACACTGCAGGCGAGAAGATAGAAGTTGTCAGCAACTTAAATTGCGGAGAAGCAGAAGGTAGTGAAGAACGCTTAGAGAACCTGGTCACTAATTTGTGGAGTGAGAGCTTTCAAGCGGATAGCGCTGGAGTGGAGTGTGTGGATGTGAATGAAAGCAGGATGGATGAAGGGGAGGTGGATAGAGAGGAAGAGCCTCATAAAGAGCAACAGAGGCCTTCAGCCAATGGAGACCAAAGAAGGGGTGAGATTCAGTCAGCTGCTTTATGCGGAGACCCAGGAAATATTGTAACAAACTTGAATGAAGAAAAACAGGAAGGGGGAGAAGAAAGAAAAGAAAAGGAGGGAAGAGAAGAAGAAAAAGAAAAAGAAAAGGAAAAAGGAGAAGGGGGAGAAGATGAAGAAGGAGAAAATTATATGGCGGCAGACATTAAAAATGAAAAAAGCGCAATTTTAAATTTTAGCAATAGTAACAACAAAAATAATAATCGCAACAACAAGAAAAACAATTTTGATAATAAAAATGAATGTAACCATAAAAAAGTGAAGAAGGAGCTTTCGAAAGAGGACATCAAAAGGTAACAACTACCACCTCTAACCCATTCGGTCACTCAAGCACCACGCCACCCTTGCACAGGATGCCGAGGTTCCAAGCCGTGCTGGAAGAGGTGATGGAGAACTGCGTGCACAACATCATACTGGAATCCTTCCACAACGAGTTCAACATCACGTCCAGACCCAGACACACTGCATTGCCGCCCAAGCAACACGCCACCAAGCAGAAACTAGCACAGTGTAACGCAGGCACCTGTCGTTAATGTCACAATGAACAGACGAGCGTTTGCGCTACCACGCCTTGTGGTGCCGTGTAAAACTGGCTAATACTTGATTTGAATTATTCCTTTATTTAATGCTGTTTTATAGTTAAGAATACTACTACTGCCGTTACTTCTACCACTCTTTCTACCACAAAATTCTCCTTTCTTTTGTTGAATGACATTCGTATGGGAATTTATTAAAACTGAAATTGTCCAAATTCACAATGTGAGGATGGAGAAGTTGGAAAAATATGTTGTGAATGATGAAGAAAAGAAAAATTACATTATTATTTTATTATTATTATTATTATTATTATTATTATTATTATTATTATTATTATTATTATTATTATTATTATTATTATTATATTTTATCATATTATATTGTTATATGACATAATTATAATTAAAGTACATTCAATGCCTTTAATTATTAATGTTGTTATGGACACACAAGCGAGGACACCTCGCCGAGAGAAGACAGGCGATGAATCAGAGAACCAATTTGACGCCTGAGCCCGCCGGACCATCGTCATCACATGCACCTGCCATCTGTGGACCATGGCTCTGTGTCACTCAATTGCAAGTGGAAGAGAAGGAAGAAGAAGAAGAAAAAGAAAAAATAGAATGAGGAGAAGAATGAGAAAAAAAACAGAAAAGAAAGGAGTAGAAGGAGGAATGGGAGGAAGGTGAGAGAAAAGTTTGAAAAAGCTGGTTATAGTACGAAGGCCCGAGTGCTCCAGACGCAAGTACCTTCTGGACGTATAGGGGCGACAAGAGGATCTCCTTGTCCATGCTCTTCAACTGCCTCTCCAGGGCCATGCAGTGGTTCAGCTGGGTTGGCAGGTTGGTGGAGGAGTTTATGATGGAGAAAAAGATGTTAGCGAATGTGGTGAAAGAAGTGGTGGTGGAGGTGGTGGAAAAGATAACGGAGTTCATGAACGTTGCTGTTATAGATGTGGTTGCATGCAGTCATTGGCCCAACACCTGTTCTTCAAATGCCACTTGGGAGTTGTACTGGTCCAGGTTGCTATGGAAACTCACCATGCCCTCCTTCTCGTCAATGGTCGCACGCATTTCACCATCTTCTATCTGTAAAGGGATACAAGAGATGTATGCTTTCCCACTATCAGCATCCTCTCTCATCCATCCATCCATTCATCCATCCATCCATCCATCCATCCATCCATCCATCCATCCATCTATTCATCTATCAATCCATCCATCAAACCCCACCTAACTACAAATACCCACCATCTGCAAAAGGTACTTTTGAGCGACTGCAGCGCTTTCCAGGTGCACCCTCCGGGCCATGTCTTCGAAGGACACCGTAAGAAAGGTCTGTGCGAGCGGCCGTTGTGCAGTCAAGATACAGAGGTGCCATACGCACACATACAGAGGAGTACCATGAAGATACCACACAGAGGTACTACACAAGCACCACACACACACACAAAAGTCAAACACAGTCACACACAGAGGCACCATCACCTTGGTGAGACAGAGGATCTTGCGCTTGTAGTGGGCTTTGAGGCACTGCTTCACCAGGCCCACGTTGCTGTCCTGGTGGGGTGTGTGGTGTGGTGTGGTGTGGTGTGGTGTGGTGTGGTGTGGTGTGGTGTGGTGTGGTGTGGTGTGGTGTGGTGAAGTGTTATGTGGTGTGATGGCTTCGTAAATGTTGAAAACGGGGGTAAAAAGAATGAAGGTTGGTGAAATGATTGAGGATGAAAATGAGGAAGGAATGAAAATGGAAAATAAGTTTGGTGAAAGTTGGACGAAAAGCGCAAAGAATGGATGTATGTACGGCGGTGAATATGGCTTGGTGCTTGTTTATGATCTGTTGCAGGTCGTGTTCGGAATGGCTGAAGGAGTGGGACAGCTCCAAGTAAGGCTGACACAGGCTCTGTGGTGGTGGTGGAAATGATGATGACGATGATGATGATGATGATGATGATGACGATGCTAATGACGATGATGATGATGATGATGATGATGATGATGATGATGATGATGATGATGATGATGATGATGATGATGATGATGGTGATGATGATGACCATGGCCATATCCATGAAGAGGATATAAAAAATTGAAAAAAAAAGAAGAAAAGAAACGATGAATCTCAAAAGAGCACATGATGGCGCCACTGGCGGTGTTGGTGGACGTACTTCGGTGTATCTGGTGAAGACCTTGGACGTGTAACGAGGCAGAGGCACGAACTAGTGGTGGAGGTGATGGTGATGATGATGGTGTTGATGGCGGTGGTGGTGATGTTGGTGTTGATGGTGGTGGTAGTGATAATAATGCTGTTGGCGGTGGGGGTGGTGCGACTGGATGATGCATATGTTCCAACACAACAAAATAAATACATCCACAATTACACTCAGTGAAAAAAAAGTTATTAACTTTGATAGAAATTAATAAAATAAATTTTAAAAAATTGTTGAATAGTTCTTATAATATATAATGTTGCTATCTCATTGGAGGTGACATGGGCGGGTTGACCTTTCCATAGGCGATGAGGGAGACCAGGGTGTACTTTTTGTAGGCCTCAAGCATGATGTGACTCAGTGCCGAGCTCGGAGTGGTGAGTGCCTGTGGAGGTTGAAGGCGCTGTAGATTCACTTCCAAACAATTAAACTTTTGTAGGTGGAGTGTTTAGGAACACCAATGTTAGAAGTGTATAAGCAAGAAGGTAAGAAGAGGGAAAAAGAAGAGCACACAGAGGAACAAAGGAGAGTACACAGAGGGACAAAGGAGAGTACACAGAGGGACAAAGGAGAGTACACAGAGGGACAAAGGAGAGTACAAAGAGGGACAAAGAAGAGTACAATTTCAAAAAAGAAGGTGGCTCTTTTGAAGTTCTTGTTGGCGGCGTAGATGATGCCTCCGTAGTAGTAGTACAACAGGAAGTGCTTTACGTCGTTCGTGCCGCACTGGTGAGGTTTTGCAAGGCAGATAGTTCATATTTTTATTTTTTAAAGAAAAATACAAAGTGTAAGTTATTATTGAGACCTTTTTAGAAATGGCGGTGATGTCAATGTCGAGGACAGCCATGGCGGGTTTCATGCATTTGGCTGTCAAGCACAACTGTGTGGGAGGAGGTTCGTTGAGTTCAAAATGGTGCAACAGCAAGCCTTCTGAAGTGGCTGTTAATTTATTCAGTTTACATTTCCACCAAATTTTTTCACTTCTTTCCAACTTGGGAATTATTCAAACTGAAGATTATTTCAACTCAGAGCTTAATTCAATGGGTTGTGGCAGTCGAAGCAGCCACCTGACAGAGGTCTGCGTGGATAGGCGTCACCTCAGAGGCGTGCAACTGCACCTTCTGCATTGCCTTCAACATCACCTTGATGCCCCTGATAGCCTGCAGTGAGGTTTGGATGGTGTGGTGTAAATGGTAGGATATAGATGGTGTGGTGAGGTGTAAATGGTGGGATGTAGATGGTGTGGTGTGGTTTGGATAGTATCACGTGGTGTAGATAGTATGGTGTGACAAGAAGATTGAAAAAATTAAAGAGAGCAAATACCAACCATCTTCTTTTCTGTCAGTACATTGGCAACTTTATGACACAGTTCAGCAACTAGAATGGGGTTTTTTCAATAAATTTGAACTTTTCATTAATATGAAATTCAGCAGGTTGCTCCAACAAACAAAAGTGCTAGTGTATAATTATTTTTTTCTATATAAAAGATGATTTTGATCTTTGTGCATATATTTCTTCCTACATAGTTCTCCAGCATGCCGCACGTGCTCTCCATTGCATGAAGTCACAAACTCGTGGGTGCTGCTGAAGAGGTTTTCAAAGTCCTCTATGCTTGGGCTGGAATACTTGGCGAGTCTTCCATGATGAAAGACAATATAGCATTGTTAATAGATATCAATTTTAATTGATGTTTCGGTCTTCAACTTTCTCAATTTTAATTTTAAACACATATTTGTAAAAATGTGTAAATCTAAGCTAGAAAAAACATTAATATGAGACTGATGAAAATACCCTACAGAATTGCAAGAACTCCGATAGAATGTTCTTGCACGTTCAACGTAGCTAATGCATTATCAAGAAGTCCCTGCGTTTTTGACAAAGCCTCGACATTTTTAGCGGCCAAAGAAGCTAGATGAGAGAAGTTGCCTGAGAGTAGTGTACTTTGAATTACATATGCATACAGATACCAGCTACTTGAATCATATTTAACAATCTTTGATTAAATTAAAAAATATTATGGTAAAATAATGTCAATCCTGCCTATAAAACTAGCTTCAATTTGAGTTTAACTATACAGCTTTATGATGAAGTTATTGAAAACCAATATTTAAAATATAGCTGACTCTAAATTCAAACATACCTTGTTGAGATAAAGTTTGAACATTGTTAACAAACGTTTCAAGAATATTCGCAGACATTCTTTTATTTTATTAAAATGGCTCAAAAATGTAAAAGTTAATTTAATTGTTAACTAGTGTATTAAAATTGAAACTAAAATTTAAAAAAAAGGTATATTAAAAAATTATTTAATACCTCAAAACTTCTTTTGAAACAGTCTTTCAACAAACTTTCCGGAGTTTAAATTACGTATTTTTTGTAATGTAAACAGTGTGTTTTACTTGAAATTAAAAATGGGATTATATCATTGAATTTTAACATTTCTAATTTTGAAACAGCTTTTCTGTTATGGGGTTTGTACATCGTTTTGAAAATTCAATTTAAAGTAGGAAATACCGCTAGTTGTAACTAGTACAACATGTTTTTTTATCAAGGTTTATGATAAACTAGTAGAAAATGAAACTTGAAAAAATAATTTTTTTTTATAAAATTTATTTCTAAACTGTCTAGAAAGAAAAGAAAGAGGGAAGATATCAAAGATATTCCAGCCCCCAAAAGGAGCACTAGAAATCGGCATCTGTGTGTTTCAAAACTATTTTTCAAAAGCCTTCAACGAATTAAAGCAATTGCTAAATTTGATATTAAATTTTTCAACAGAATACATCCAGCTACAGACATAAAAATAGCATCTGATAGCAAGGTTTTTATTGCATTAATAATCACTAGTTTCGAAGGATCCTCTTTTATTTCCTATATTCATCTTGACTAGGTACCTAAAAAAAGCCCACCTAGAATTGCAACCACAAACAATGGCGAGCAATCCTTGCAACATTTTGCTGACCCAGTACTTCCAAAAAGTGATAACCTCAAGAACTTCATGCATACCCCTCAAACACATATTTCAAACAATGCCAATCGTTGGAATAAGTCCGATGACCCAGCCGAAACAAGCTGTACCAACAATAACCAGTCAAACAACCTCAAGGTTCTATAGTTGTTGTAAATGTCTTGGTTTTCAAATAAAAATCATTTTTAATAAGTATCACTATTAACACTACTTACTGTGTTTGACAATGCATTAATTCATGATTGAATATTATTGACAGGCTTCTTTTGAGCCCTACAAGCCCCAGTTGAGCCTTGATGAAAACCCCTTTTACTACAGCATCAACCAACTCCTCTACTACGCCCACATGGAAAACATTCAAAACAAACGACCCTGAAGCGTTTTTCAATTTTCTGTTCCCTCCTGAAGTATTATTTGTTCTGTATTCAGAACCCTTTCATGTTTGAATGTTTTCTAAGCTATCTTTATTTAAACTGAACCTCGTTTCACCACTCTTATCACAACAGTAACCTCTAATTTTATTTCGATTTTTGAATTCAATATGATTTTTTTTATTTTTTTAGCAATTCATAAAATATGTGGACAGCCCAATATTACTTTTTTGTGTTTATATATTTGGAGTGGTGTTGACGTTTGCGTGTGCAATAAGGCAAATGAGTGTTGTTGCATGCTTCCAAGGGATGCATTAAGTCAAATGACACACACTACGTCTTTATGTTACGTTGTCTGTGCCACACTTGAGTTAGAAGCATTGGTGAGTCTGTTGGAAGAGTTCCTCATTGTAACAGTGTGATGTTAGTATTGCTCTTCAGAATTAGATAAAAAATAAATTTCAAGTGAAACACGAAAGCTACAAACAGTTCGAAGCATTTGAAAAAAAATTCTTGTTTGTTTTACCAATAGTTGAATGGTAAAGAATGAGTTGGAAGAAGAAAAAGTTTGGCAAAGCATTTGTGCGCAGCAGACACCAACGAGAAGAATCTTTCACAAACCTCAACTACCTAGATGAATGTTGTGAAGAGAATAAGCGAGAATCTACAGCTTTTATTAAGGAGGGAAGTCAACAAAAGGAAAGTTTGAAAAAGAAAAGTGTACAGAAAGATGATTCGGGGAGGGAGTTTGTGTCGAATGTCATGAAGATGCTCAATAAAAGCCTCTCAGAGCATGTCTCAACGCTTGAAGAGTGCTTGAACCTAGAAATACCGACGTATCGTGACTCTGAAGACTACCGCATCAACAGACAACTCCTCACCATAGATGACGAAGACGAGGCGCGCTCTCAATCCCACCGCCGTAGCCACAACATCTCACCAGACGGTGCCAACATAGTGACAAGTGTCAGTGCTGCGTCAGTTGGAAACAAAAGAGCTATCAACATGTCACGTGATCTCACTACACTGACATTAGTAGATGAAATTTGTGGAAAAGCGAAAGACAATGAAAGTAGTTCTGAATGGAAAGCAGAAAAAATCGCTTCTATTCCAATTGAAGGGCGGCAAAAATTGGAGGAATCGGCGAAGAAGAAGGTGACGATGAAGCTTACGTCCTTGAAGGTGGGTGTTATTGATTCCACCCACGATCGCTTCTCTGCTGACATGATCGTTCGAAACTCGTGGAGGGAACCTGCTCTTGATTGCCAATCTTTCGTGAGCTCTTCTTTGTATCATACACTCATAATTTTATTTTTTTTGAAAATAATAAAGTTGAGAAGGTTTGAATAAATCAATATTCATTCACTTATAACACGCAACTCTCTATAGAGAAGACAAACAACATACAAAAGAAATATGAACTCTTTGTGGAACGCAAGCATCACCCTGGAGAACGCCATAGGAGAAGCCAGTGTGGAGAAGGAGGTAAGTGTGGAAAGAGATGAGGAAGGAAATGCAATGGTGGTGGAAGAGATGAGGGTCAGTGGAGTGTTCTTCGAATTCATGGAACTCAACCACTTCCCTTTCGACAGCCAGGTTTTTTGGAGCCTACTACTCACTCAATTGATTACATCATATGTTAAATTGTCTACAATGACTTACTAAGGAGCAAATGTCGAATGTGTACATATTATTATTATTGTTTTTTTCAATTATTCATAAGAACAATTCTTGCACTCCTGAAGGACCTGACAATTACTCTTGTGAGTGAGCACAGCGACGTTGAATTGGTGGTGCTAAAGAAAGAGCACTTTTGCGCCAACCCTGGTGTCTTCATCTCGGAGCAGGAGTGGAGTCTCAACAGAGAGGTGCACACTGGAGCCAGGTCGGCGTTTTTGGAGCGTGTCTGTGCTTTGTATACTAGCCTGTGTGGGTGTTTAGTCCTTTTGTGACTTGGCTGAAAATATGCGCCTTTCATGTTCTTTTTATTGAAGACTTTATTGTAAGCAAATCAATGGAGCATGTTGCGACATCAAGGACCATAACGAGGTTCATGAACCATGAGCAAATAGTGTGTCCAGCCGTCACCATCAACGTCGTTGCATCCAGGAAACCACAGTTCTTCTTGTGGAATGTTTTTCTCATCATGGTATTTCCAGTTCACTTCCCACATACAGCAATATCCATGATGAAATTCCATCTTTATCGCCCATTCCACCGCAACACCCTCCATAGATAGCAATATGCAGCATGTCCTTTGCCACCTTCAAAGTTGATCTGGAGTACCCTCACTCGAGACTCCAATTGGCCTTCATCCTCTTCCTCACTACCGTCACCTTCAAATTCGTCGTCACCAAATGCCTCCCAAAGATATCCTATCTCACCTACCTGGTCTGTGTCAACTTTACACCGTTTTGGACTTTATTAGAATGATCCTTTGATAGTTTGGGTAGAATTGATAGCATGGAAAAATAACTGGCTTGGAAGATGTGTTCACAAAATCTCATTCTTCTTTGGTGTCAAAAAGTAAAGAACAATACTCGATAAATACTGTAGGACAAGTACATTCTCGGCTCAATGGCGGTGTTAGCTGGCGTGTGCATCTGGCATGCAGTGGTCGGCTCAGTAATCTACAGAAATCTGCCGAAGATGAACACCCACGTCACCACGCTCAGCACATCGAACAAGTTCTCGTCTTCAAAAGTCAACCAGATCATTCTTTCTATCGCCAACCTCACTTCAAAATCCGGTATCTTTGAATTATGAGAAACAAAATTTGGTGTAATTGGGAGTATCTGATTAATTTCATGAAGTCCACAAAAGAAGGTTTTGCTCATCTCATCATTGAACCTCAACAGACACCTCCAAGAAGGTTTCCTTGTTTAGCATGAAGCACACCCCTCCTGAAAGCGTGCAATCTATTTTGACCCACTGCAACGCCTCCATCACCACCTTGCGCAAGGGAAAACCTGCGCCTCCAGGTCACCTGTGTCTCCTCTTCGACAAGATTGCTCTGGTTTTTCTGTCTTGTGTCTACATCACATTCCACTTGGTGTTTGTGCTTCTCATCAGAAGGAATGCCAGCAAGGTAGGTCGTATGCATTCTGTACTAAGTTCAGCTAATTAAATACTCATTGTTTAATTTTCAGACGCAGAAAACTAGCATGAAAGAAACATCTTGAAAATTAAAAAAAAAACGTTGTACCAATATTTTGAGTGGGTGTATGAGATTCCTTTGCAGTAACTAAAATTAACTCGATCTATAAATTAACGCGTTAAATGACGTTTCGGTTGTTGATTCAAAAGCACAACTATTAATTGTTTCCATTGGACGCTTGCATTTTTTGAACACCGATCCGAATATAACAAAGCTGTTGTACCGTGCAAGATGGAGAACAATATGCACTTTTACCTTAAGTACCTTTACTTCTTCATTCAACATTAGTCAATGAATTTTTTTTCAATAAATCCTAATTAACTAAAAACTTCTTTCCCGATTTGAGTGAGTCGTCAAACTACAATTAGATCAGTTTATTCATAGTGACTTAATAATCTTACACGTTTTTAGAGACAGATTCAAGTGTCAAGACAATATTGCGCAGTATAATTGGCCTCACAAATGGGGGTATTTGGTTGAAAAGTACGACAAGGTCATTCTATTATTCGACAGCTTTCATGACCTAACTTGTTTGCATGAGTCTATAAAGCCAAGCATTTTCTAATGTTTTATTTCAAAGATGAACGAAGCCTTGATATGCGGACCAATAGACAGATCCAAGATTAGATTAAGCGATCCAGCGAAGCCTTTCGAGCTCATTAAGGTTTCGGAAAGAGAACCAGGTCTACCTAAAACCACCGCGCAGTTGTATGGATGGAACCCTTCTAAATGCACATGAAGCGTATGCAGAATATTTTTAGATATTTATTTAGAGTCGAAATTGTTCAGATAAAAAGTTCGATGTATTTTTGGATAAAATTTTTTGATGTAGTAGATGTGAGTATCTTGATGAACGTCTCAGTGCTTCGTCCTAAAAAAATGTATTGAAAAAATGAATTAAAAGTTTTTTAAATATATTGTTTTGCTCATCAAATATGGTCTCTTCAGCCAGTAAATCAACTTTTCTTTCAAGTCGATTTGAATAAAACCGTTTTTTGGAGTGATTTTATGTTTCTCAATATCAATCTTTTTGAATTCGATCTCTCATAATTTAGCAAGTTTTATCGATTTCCTGGCTTTCTTCTTTCAATTAATCTTTCATGTGATTTCATACATCACTTCTAATCTAATCTATTCTACTCTAATCTAATCTAATCTAATCTAATCTAATCTAACTTAATTCAATCTAATCTAATCTAATCTTATCTAATCTTATCTTATCTTATCTTATCTTATCTTATCTTATCTTATCTTATCTTATCTTATCTTATCTTATCTTATCTTATCTTATCTTATCTTATCTTATCTTATCTTATCTTTCTTTTCTTATCTTATCTTATCTTATCTTATCTTATCTTATCTTATCTTATCTTATCTTATCTTATCTTATCTTATCTTATCTTATCTTATCTTATCTTATCTTATCTTATCTTATCTTATCTTATCTTATCTTATCTTATCTTATCTTATCTTATCTTATCTTATCTTATCTTATCTTATCTTATCTTATCTTATCTTATCTTATCTTATCTTATCTTATCTTATCTTATCTTATCTTATCTTATCTTCTCTTATCTTATCTTATCTTATCTTATCTTATCTCATCTTGTCTTATCTTATCTTATCTTATCTTATCTTATCTTATCTTAATCTTATCTTATCTTATCTTATCTTATCTTATCTCATCTTATCTTATCTTATCTTATCTTATCTTATCTTATCTTATCTTATCTTATCTTATCTTATCTTATCTTATCTTATCTTATCTTATCTTATCTTATCTTATCTTATCTTATCTTATCTTATCTTATCTTATCTTATCTTATCTTATCTTATCTTATCTTATCTTATCTTATCTTATCTTATCTTATCTTATCTTATCTTATCTTATCTTATCTTATCTTATCTTGTCTTATCTTATCTTATCTTATCTTATCTTATCTTATCTTATCTTATCTTATCTTATCTTATCTTATCTTATCTTATCTTATCTTATCTTATCTTATCTTATCTTATCTTATCTTATCTTATCTTATCTTATCTTATCTTATCTTATCTTATCTTATCTTATCTTATCTTATCTTATCTTATCTTATCTTATCTTATCTTATCTTATCTTATCTTATCTTATCTTATCTTATCTTATCTTATCTTATCTTATCTTATCTTATCTTATCTTATCTTATCTTATCTTATCTTATCTTATCTTATCTTATCTTATCTTATTTAATTTAATTTAAATTAATTTCATCATTTGTATAGCGCCAATACCACTGTTCAAGTGCGCTCCGCCACGAACTGTTTAAGCAACAAAGTTATAAGGGCTTCACGAAATGAAAGAAAGAAGTGATAGAAGTTAGCTTGAGAAGAATAAAGTTCCATAAAAAAGGCTTACAGTAGGAAAGTACTATAAAAAGGTATCTTAAAAAAGTGAGAATAAATAAAAGATTTCAGTCCTTTACGAGGAGGCAACTTAAAAAAGTCAGCTAAATAGTTAGGTGAGTGATTATTTTTTATTTTAAACATGAGAGTGCAGTTTTTGAAAACTGATGTGCAGGTTTTAAAAACTGATACGTTTTGAAAACTTCTTCCATTACTTAGTTAATTTTTCAATTTTGAATTTTTTCTACCATACTACGAATGAAATCTGTAGCGAAATATTTTTTTTACTCTTCGATGTATCAAACAACAGTTACAATTTCTAGACGATCCCATTCTTGAAATATTATTTTTTTGAACATTTACGAACTGAATGAGTTCAAAAAACTTGTTTTCCTTCCAAAACTTCATGCCAATTGTTTCAATTTTTCAACTCCCCAGTAATAATTTATTTTTCTGCACTAATCAACTTTAATCTAATTTAATCAAAAAATTTCTAACGCGTCTCTTAGCACTGTGTTCAGAGGCGCTTCCTTGAAAATGGGTTCAATCGCTGTGAGCTACTAGAGGACTGGACACTCCTTCATCTTTGAAGGGACTGTTTAAACTTAAACACGACCACTCCTCTGACATAATTGTTTAAATCGCCACGTTTTCATGGTACCTTTTAAGCATGTTAATTTTAAATCCGCCTCGTTTAATGGAATCCACTTTTTTATAACTTTCTACATCCTTGTCTTACTTCTTCTTTATTTCTAATTTATTTTTCTAAAACCTCCAAAACCTTATTGTTTGAAAACTTTTTAGCAGTTGCTATAAAACAGTTTATTTGACGCTATACAACAGGTTAGATTAGATTAGATTAACTTCACATCAGATCTTGGCAACAATATTGATTTTTTAACTCAATTTGTACCTAGAACCAGTTTTGCTGACAATCTGCCAAAAAAACCAATAAAACTTAGGCTAATCAAAGCATTTGTGTAGCTCTCATGTAATTTAGATTCCATGTATGCGTTGCCAACGTTATGCTAGTTATTGCCGCTAAGTTCTCATTTTTCAAATTTAACTATTTTACTTAATATTGCATTGTGTTTTATATTTTTTCAACTCTTTTTCTCACGATTTGTTTATTTCGTAGGTTCAATGCTGACTTTTATGACTGTTAACATTCTGTTCTCCTATATTTCAATGTTTTCTATTTTAGTTCAACTATTTGTTATGTTTTTGTAACATTTACAACGTATGTCTGGACTTGATCTGATGAAGACTATAAAAAAAGTTAAGAGTGCTCTGCTACGCACTGTTCAAACAACATACATATTATGAAAATAACCCCTAAAAGTATAATCTTGAAACTGTATGCTTTTTTACTGCTATTCAAGCAATTCAATAACTGTTATATCGCTATTCTAACAAGAATGGTTAAAACAAAGTATTTAAACTAATTCAAGAAATGCTCCGCTAAAAAATTCTGATACAACATGGCGTCCGGCTAAGCTATAATAAGCGACCGTGGTTACGAAATCACTTAGAATGGATGCTTTAATAATTAAAAAGCTGACGCAACTTCAGTAAGTTTATTTAATCAGTATTTTAAAAGAACTTTTTCAAAATAATTGTTTTTTGAATCTAATTTTCCAAAATACTTTTTCAGAGTATGTGGCAGTACCGGCGATGATGATTTTCAAGAGTTGTTGGCCGACAGTTTGACTGTGGAGTTTAGTCGTTTGGTTGGAGCTTTAGTATTGGAACTAGCTCAGCATGAGGGTCTTGATGAACGAGTTACTCCAATTACCGGTAAAATACTTTCCCAAGCTTCAAAATATACCCAAAAAAATTTCAACCTGTGTAAAAAACACTGAATACTATTCAAGGATAATTTTTTTGTATACGAAGGCTCTGCTGATGTTGAAAATTTCTACATGGAACTGAGTGGATTTCTGAGAGAATATGGTAATACATTTAAAGTTTAAATATCTTTCCAATGAATGTGACATTTTTTTATTCATTTAAAACTCATTCAACCTTTTTAGGGGGTTGTGTGCACGAGAGTTTGATAGAAGGGGAGTTAGAAATGAGATTTGGAAGCAAAGCCAACAAACTGCTCCTGCTTGAATTTTTGACATCAGAAGTGCAAGCCGTTCGTCTCATTTCTCATTCAACACCTGCACTCAATGTCACTGCACAACAGGTCACTTTTTTCACGTCTTTAAATAGAAATATTTGATTTAACTAAATAGCTAGTTTCCCAGTTCTTTTTTAGTCACTTTAATCTTTAGATTCACTATTATGATGATGATGATGATTATTATTATTATTATTATTATTATTATTACTATTATTATTATTATTATTATTATTACTATTATTGTTATTATTATTATTATTTTTATTATTATTATTATTATTATTATTATTATTATTATTATTGTTTTTATTATGATTATTTTTATTATCATTATATTTATTATTATTATTATTATTATTATTATTATTATTATTATTATTATTATTATTATTATTATTATTATTATTATTATTATTATTATCATCATCATCATCATTATTATTATTATTATTATTATTATTATTATTATTATTATTATTATTATTATTATTATTATCATCATCATCATTATTAATATTTTTATTTTTATTATTTCTATTATTATTATTATTATTTAACAAAATAAAATGACTTCTACAGCAAGTACTGACTCCAGCAGCCACAATGAAAAACATTTTGCTTTCTTTAGGCTTCCAAAAACCACCCCAAGATATAACATTTCCCCAACTGTTCACCAAGGTTGATGCCAAGGTAGGCCCTCTCTACAAGTTTTTCACTCTTAGGATAATGATATAAAAATATAAAAATTCTAATATAATTTTTTCATAATGCGTTTTTAAGGCTTTTGTAACACATCAAATACGTATTCTATATATACCTTACTCACCCTTTTTTTTCCATCACAGCTGAAGGATCTGATTTCGAAAGCAGGAGGTTTGAGCAAGCCACTTTTGAAGGGAAACTTGTCAGAAGGTCAGTGGCGCTTGGTGGAGTATATGAATGAGGCTCTGAAGCTGGAGTACAAGATGAGGCAGTCCATGCTGGTCGAGAGGCTCAACGTCACCATTCAGTCCTTTCTGTGGTCCAACAAGGTGCTTACGTGAATGATCCCACTCGTTTAGGGGAGGTTCAGGTGCTTTGGAAATATTGTTATAAAATACCAATAAGAAGTTGGCTTTCCAGCTATTTTCATTATAATGATTGTCTTTGTTGCATTGTAGCGTATTGTGTTGCTTCTCAGGACAAGGAGACTAAGGTGATGGAGCGGTATGAGAAGTTCAAGGAGGCACTGCAGACGCCCTTCAACATAACTTCCATCCATGTCCTCGCTGCCAGAGAGGGTTTGTGACTTGTTTTCGTGTTCCTCTTCCACTCTTACACACTTCTCATCCACCAACCACACAGACCTTTTGCGCATCCAGAAGACCAGCAGTGGGCCAAGCAGGGAGAGGACCAAGTGTTCTCTCAACAAGCACCGCATCGGAACAGTCTGTAACTCTATTTCTTGCATTACATCCATAAAATTGCAATAAGTGACCCATTGAATGCTTGAACATTTCAATTCTTGCAACTCCTTCACCAGGTGCCAGACCGAGGAGGTCGAGCTTATGAACATGAGCCTCCCCCTCCCGAGATGCCTGCCTTCCAACAACGACAAGCAGGTCCACAAGTTGTTGTTTTTGCTGGTCTTGTGTCTCTTGTTAAGGTCATTTCCATAGTGCTCAATGCATACCTGTTGTTAATTTTAAATCTCTCATCCCGATCGTTTGAATGCAGGAGATCGTGGACGAGGAAGAGGGGGTAGAGGAGGATTTGATCGTGGCAGGGGTCGTGGTGGAGGAGGGGATGACAGAAGAGATGGCGGATGGGGTCAAAACCAAGCCAACCTCGGCAGTAACAACCCCACTGCTAATGCCTTCTTTGGAGGGGGTTCTGTTGACCCCTACAATCAGCTGGCCTATGGAGGAAGGGGTGGAGCTGGAGGCGGTTATGGTGGAGGGAGAGGAGGATATGGAGGAGGTGGTTATGGTGGTGGTGGTGGTGGTGGTGGTGGCGGAGGTGGTGGTAGTGGTTATGGTGGAGGAGGTGGTGGTTATGGTGGAGGTGGAGGCTATGGTGGAGGAGGTGGTGGTCGTGGTGGTTATGGAGGAGGTGGAGGTTATGGTGGAGGAAGTGGTGGTCATGGTGGAAGTGGAGGTTATGGTGGAGGAGCTGGTGGTCATGGTGGTTATGGAGGAGGTGGAGGAGGTGGTGGTCGTGGTGGTTATGGAGGAGCAGGTGGAGGTGGTTATGGAGGAGCAGGTGGAGGTGGTTATGGAGGAGCAGGTGGAGGTGGTTATGGAGGAGCAGGTGGAGGTAGTTATGGAGGTGGAGGGGGGGCTGGGGGTTACTATCAAGAGGACAAAAGAGGGAGAGGAGGAAGGGGAAGAGGTGGGGGAGGACGGGGAGGGTACCAATAATTCTTTGTGTTCATTAACTCAGCTTTCTTTTTTAAAGCTGCGTTCGAAGCTACTTTGAGTCAACTAATAAACGTGTATATATTCAAACCTTCCGCGGTGTGTTAGTTACACCCTTGTCAATAGAAATTGCGCAAGAACAGTTTTTTAATTAGTTTAATTTAATCTATTTGACAAAATTCAATAATAATTTATCAAATAAATCATAGACTTCACCAATAAAATAAGCCAGTGCTTGACATGGGTGATATAAAACTATCGGATAACAACGTGGTTGTTGATGGCCAGTTTGATGATGCATACGAATCCTCGGATGAGTGAGTGACAGGGTTCTTGAGATTTTATTCAAATAGCAAATAATCTTTTACTCTGTGATTAATGACGTAGATATATATATTGTGATAATTTTGGTCAGTAGCATTTTCTAAGTATTAATAATGAGGCAGGGAAAGCTTCAGAGTTAAATCGTTCTTCAACTTAGTTTTTCGAAGAATGATAAGTCTCGTGAAGACAGTGATGACCAAGACGGAAGTGCTGAAGATGAAGGGGATCAGTTGGATTTCATGGAATGGAACCAAAATAAAAGTAATTTACTCAGTTATTCGATCACATGAAACATGGAACTGATACTTCAATAATTACGAAAAAATTAATTCAATCAAACCAGATATGACAAGTCAATATTTGAAGTTTGCTGGAAAAGTAATTTGTTTTTAGTGAAATATTTCTTATGCTAATCTCTATCAATTGTAATTTCATTTTCAGTAATAACGTTTATATGATGTTTTTTTAACAGTTTCACCACCAAACAATGTAAGAGGTTTTACTCACTGCATCAACAGATTTCTGTTGGTACGAATCCTCAATGCTCCAAAAGCAAGCAGTCCTTGTTGAAGATGGGACAAGACAAGATCTATCTGGGCTTTTACTCAGGTGCTTCTTTCAGGAAGACTGACAACTACAGGTGTCGTTTTGCATTTTTCTAATGGTTCATTTCTCTAAATTTTTGAGTGGACTAGTATCAAGGCTTTCTCAATCATATCTGATCTAGTCTCGAGGTGCTCAGTTGTTTTGGTGCTTTATAAATTAATGATAATAATAAATTCAATTTTTAACGCGTCAAAACAAACAACTGAGGCGCTTAAAAATGCAAATTAGGGTTAATTTTACTATTATTATTAATCAATGCATTTTACATTGTTTGGACACCAGTGAGCAGAGCAAGGACAAGGCAGACCGGGCTACCCTCGAGAAGGCACTCAACAGAGGCACTGTCATGGTGCTCTACAAAATGCTTAACAAGATTTACACTGGTGAGAGTTGCTGTTGTTAATTTTAACTCTGGCAAGTGTTGAAAGAGTGAAAAGTTATTCTTATGAGGCTAGAGGATTGTTGGACATTTTTTAAATAAGAAATCTTCAAACTCCATTTGAACTTGCGCACAGGGATCGACGGATGTGTGAGCACAGGCAAAGAGGCCAATGTGTACCACGCTACAGCCCTCCAAGGCCACAGTCTTGCTGTCAAGGTCTCTTGTTGTTTGTGCTCCTCTTTGGGATGTCCGTCACTCAAACATTCACCCTTTTTCTCACTTTTTATTTCACTTTTGAGTTTTTTACACAAAATTCAAACAATATTCAACAAACCACGATTTGTCAACAGGTTTTCAAAACTGTGGCTGCCGAGTTTCGAAACAGAGCCAAGTACATGGAGGGAGAATACAGGTAAGCTTTGTTGCCTTTCCTTCAACCTTTCTCACTCTATCATTCTTTCAGTCATCAGCTTAAATCAGTTCAGCTCATTCTTTCTATCATAAGACTAGCTACAATTATTAGATCAGATGGGGTTATTCTTTATCATCCACCTGTAGGTGTCGCTTACCATTTCTACCACTTCAAACACCCTACTCAAAGGTTCAAGTTCAACACATGCACCAAGAACCTCTCGAAGCTGGTGCCCAAGTGGGTCGAGAAGGAGTTCAGGAATCTCCATAGGTGCTGCCCTTTTGAGCTCTCTCTTTTCAATCATCAAATTGATAGACTCTTGTGGTCAAAAATATTTTAGAGTGATTGAGAAGAAATGAGATAATAATTATATTGATGATGATGATGATGATGATGATGATGATGATGATGATGATGATGATGATGATGATGATGATGATGATGATGATGATGATGATGATGATGATGATGATGATGATGATGAAGATGATGATGATGACGATGATGACGATGATGACGCTTCAATCTTGTTGAAGAATACACAAGGCCGGAATTCCCAGTCCAGAGCCCATCTGCATGAACAAGAACGTGCTGGTGATGACCTTCATTGGGACTGATGGCAGGTGCTTTGATGCTAGCAATATTATTATTATTATTTGTATTTTTATTTTACATCATTAATATTGTTTTTTTTTCAATGCATTATAAATGTAGTTGTTATTATTTTTATTTGCTGTAATTATCATGCAATGCTTATCTCTTTCCTCATTGAAGCTTTGCACCTTCTCATGCACCCCTTCTCCACCCACCAGACCAGCACCGAAGCTGAAGGATGTGCTGATGAGTGTTGATGAGGCGGTCTGCATGTACGTGAGGTGCGTGAGAATGATGCGGAGGATGTTTCAGACGTGCAAGCTGGTGCATGCAGACCTCTCTGAGTTCAACATGTTGTGAGTGGCAGCGTGGTTGGAGCTCAGGTGATCAATAGTGGCTAGGGATATTAAGCTTGATGCTGAGTGCTCCAGTGATTTTGGTGCCAGGGTCTTATGAGGTTCTTGTTGTCTGCAGAGTGCATGAGGGCATTTTGTACCTCATTGACGTGTCCCAGTCCCTCGAGATGGACAACCCTTCCGCCCTCCAGTTCTTGCACGCTGACATCACTAACGTCACCACTTTTTTCAGGTTTTCATTTATATTTTATGCTGTTTTTTTTTTCGTTTTTTTCATGTTACTTTGCGCTTCATTCGAATGCGTGAATTTTGTTTGAGTAGAGCCACACAAAATCATTGCTCCAATAATATTGTTTTATCTCACGGTCGTCATTGCAAACAACCTCACCCTCACCTCTTCCAGAAAGCAACAAGTGAACACCATGAACCACCAACAGTTGAAGTCTTTCATAATGACAGAGGAACTTGAGTGTGGAGAGGAGGAGAAAGAGGAGGAGGAATATGTGAGAAAACTAATGCACCAGGCAGTTGTTGGCACATACCATGAGCACGATGACCGCGTTGGTGCTTTGTGCTTACTACAATCTCTTGTGTATGACTGCTTTGTAAACTGTAACTTTTGACCAACAGTTGCAAGAAGAAACCCAAGAAGACAAGATCATGAATCCATTTTTCCCAAGTCCTCCGCGAGAAGTATTTTCAAATTTTCAGCATTTTCACCATCGTAACCTACCTACGCCACCAATAATCAGGTGGCTGACAGCGATAGTGATGACTCGGACGAGAAGAGTGGTGCCTCAGATCATGAGGTTGTCCAGGAGGCGGGCGAAAGCACCGATGAAAAAACAGGCATCTTCATAAGGGACAAGCGCGAATCATTGGAAGATAAAAAGGTGAAGGAATCACTTACAACAAGATCGTCCAAGGCTTTCAATGCGCATTTATTTTCATGAAATTAACTCTTTCACAGGCAAGGAAAAAGGTTATAAAGGAATTGCAAAGAGAAAACAGAACTCACAAGATACCCAAGGCGGACAAAAAACGTCGCATAAAAATAACCAAGGGCAAAAAATAGTCCATTGCCTTATTTTTTTAACTATATTTCTGAGTAAATTTTTACATAAATTAAACACGTTTGATTTGGTGCAAGTTTATTTTTCCGTAAGAGCAAAAATAGATAGCAAAGTGCAAGTTACAAAAATAGGTTTTTATGAAATGCATTGGCAACTCGGAATACAGTATGGCATGCATAGCAGTGAACACAGATACCTGAATAGTGAAGTAATGCTAGTAAAACATTTATAAGAATCAAAAACGCCAGCATGGCCTTGTGCAAAAGTGAGCACTGAGCCTTTATGTGGCCTTAGCTGCCTCCATCTTCTTCTTCCTGACTTCTTCCACGTGCTGGTCCTGTGCAAGAGAATTGCTTTGCATGTAGTGAAACTTGCTATGGCATTTTAGATTTGTCTAGTTGAGACCAGAATCATTTCATTGCAAGACTGCATATTTAACTTACATGTTCTTTGAGCTTCTCGAGGCGAGCCTGCTCAACAGCTTTCTTCTTTTCTTCCGTTGTCTCCATCTTTTCCATCAACTTTTGTTCCGTTTCCTTCACCATGGCTGCCTTTTTTTCAGACACCTTTTGGTTCACTTCATGCACCTTTTCTATATCTTTGCTAATCACTTCCAACTTTTGACTTTCCAATTGCTGTTAAAATTGTTCGATTACTTTATTTTTTATTATTATTAACTGGAGAATATGAAGTTTTTCTATATTGAAAAATTTCTTAGTGAATTTCTTCGAAGCATAAAAATTTCAAACCTCTCTTCTTTCCTTTGCTTCTTCTAGCTTGCGATCTATATCTTCCTGGCTGATGGAGGTTCGGTCCTTGCATGGGGATGGTGGAACATGAGGAGCTTCCCCCGACGCAGGCTTTAAAATAACTTCAAATGCAACTCCGCCGTTGCTTTCACGTTTTGGATTTGAAGCTAGAAAATATTTAAATAGTTATTTAAATTAACATAACACAAAATTAGATGTGCAGCCCTGCCGAGGTAGATTGAGTATAGGACGCCATCGCCCAGCGCTATCATTTTTCTTTATTATCAATGGAAAAAATACTCACTTTCAGCCATGGCACCGCTATAGGTAGAATACAAAATATGTTCCAGTAGATCCAAAAAAGATAATTATTCACTGATTTTAACGATCCTTTTATCGGGTTGGATACAAAGCGGCGGTATCAAACAGCAGAGTGGCACACTTCCCGACCAATCATGTTTGCGGATAAATTACGGGATTGTGTGAAATATTTTGAAATATTTTTTTAAATAGTTTTTATTGAATCAAATCCAGAAAAACGCTGGAAATGGCACAAAACGTGGTGAACAATCAAAATGAAAGAAAAAAAACTAAAATCAACAATAATTGAATGTCCTAAGAGTTATCAAGTGTCTGTTGGAAGAGATCAAAAACTGACTATAGAATCAAATTTATAAATCTCAAAATTTAGAATTGAGTCATAGTTTATATTGAATGACTATTGAAGAATGTTTCATTAAATTAACCAAAAATGGAATGTTAAAAGGTTCTAAGAAATTCAAAAGCAGAATTGTCTATTAAATCAAATTAATGAGTTTTAAATTTGAGAATTGAATCATATCTTAAAACCACATAACATAACTGTTGCAGAGTTATTTCAAGTTATTTCTTCTTTTCTTTTCTTCAGCCATTTCTTATATTCACAAGAAAGTTTGTCTGGATACCACAATTCCTTGAGATGCTTTCAGCACTCGCTCACTTTCTTTGTTTAAATTTGGCAAACGGTATTCTTGTAACCGATTGGTTGCCGATTTTACAGCAATGTCTCGAAACTCTACGGGGTTAATGCCACTATAATAAAATTCGTTTTTTTTTTTATTGTAAGATTTATTAGCTCAAGTTCAGACATACCCTGGAAATGTTACAAAAACACGGCGAACAATCGAACTAAAAAAGAAAACATTAAAATATAGGAGAACAGAATGTTATCAGTCAAAAAAGTCAGCATTGATATTAAAACAAAAGGCAAAAAAAAATATATATATTATAAATAATTATAGTTGCCGCTGGTGAACATGTAACACGCTTGCCGCGTTTCCCCTGCAGACCGCGACCGATAACCTCTGGAAAATTCTTTTTTGTATTGTAATGTCTTTTTCTTCTTCAGCCATTTCTTAAATTCACAACTCCATAGGAATACCACAAATTTTTTCAATGTTTTTCAAAAACTTTTTTTCTTGTTGTATAATTTGCCAAACAGTATTCAGGTAGGCGTCGGTTGACGATTTAACTGCAATGTCTGTATTTCAAACGAGAAAATGGTGGATTCGGCAATATCTTTAAAATCTTTGTAATCAGCTAAAAGTATAACTCTTAGATGAATTAATTTATTTATAAATAATATTTGAAAATTAAAATTTCAAACAGTTTATAAAAAAAGTTTAAATAAAGAAAATTAAAGTAACGGCCATACACGACTTTCGCGAACCCGGAAACTTTATATTAAAAATATATAAAAATGTTTAAAAATATATTTAGTAACAAACTTTTTTTAAAAAGCTATTTAAAAATTTCTGAGCTCTAATTAACTTTCCAGTGTTAAAATTTCAAACATCTACAAAATTTCCCAGCGATTTTAAGTTTTATCTAGGATTTTTAGCTTTTATTAAAAATAATATTAGTTGCTTTTTTTCAAAAGATTCAATGTTAAATCAAAAAAACAAAAAAAATATTTCAAATAAGTGACCAAGATTTTTACTTCATTTAATAATGTTATTATTATTTTTTAATTAGTTCACGTTATTGTTACAATTTTGTCCAGTTATTTTGTAATTTGTTTTCAATTATGAGTTAAAACAATGGAAAAGTTCTAATTCCATTCCTAGAGCACGATGTCTTGAAAATAGAAGAGCTATCTAATACAACTTATCAAAACATTTTAGTGTGCTTATGTACAAAAAAAAGTTTTCTTTTATAAATTGGCTTAATCGATACGTAGAAGGTTGACTAGTCAGAACACATATTTTGATGATTGATGCTATTACTATCCAATTGAGAATTTTAATCGTTAATTATCTAGAGTCATTGGTCCACTCACAAACACCCACGTTTGACATTTTTTCAGGTTATTTTGTTGGTCTGTCAAGAATTCTAAAGAATTTTCGCTTTTGAACAACAATGACACAGAATACGTGGCAAAAGTCCATGAGAACTTGGAGGCCACTGTTTGTCATCGCTTTTTGCATGTTACCTGGTCTCAGTTACACCTGACTTTTATTTACAACTTAGTTCTGAATACGTAGATCAAGAAGGTAAAAGACTGAAATAAATAGCGACCAAGTAAAATTAATAAATAAAATAAAAATTATTATTTATGTTCCAAAATTAACTTTAGCAAAATGACCCACTGCATGATTGGATAATTACCTATAAATCTAAACGTTGGTAATTTTTGCATAAATTTAATATTATTTTCTGAAAGAAAATCATCATGTCAAGAATATGATATCTATAAATATTATTTTATTTTTAAGTTGCAAAACGAAGGCAACAGAAGAGTGCTTTTGTACTTCAGGCCAATATGCTCATTCAGGCACTACTAAAATATAAAGAATTGGGCCTGTTTCTTACACTATTGCTGCATTAGTCGTTGATAATGTCTATAGAATAGGAACATTATAAAAGGAATGCTTAGAACGACATTCGAAAATTTTTTTTTGAATGATGCTTTCAAGAACGCAAAAACGTTGTTCTTTGGCCATTTTAATGTAATTTTTAAAGATATTTTTAATAAATGAAAATTAAATCATAAATTTCACCAAATTATTATAATTTCAAATAAAAAAAACAATTTTAACTTTATGTTCAATTGCAATCTTATCACGACTCTTTCACTAAAACAGATACATCTGCACTCAACTGTTGACCAGCGATGTTTCAGCTGTAGACTTTCTTCCCTATGGCCTCAACAATGGTGACTCGGCTTTGAGCAAAGAGGATGATGCTTTCCGAGAACTGAGAATCTCAACAGATTTCTCATTTTTTGGAAAATCGTTCAACAAAGTTTACGTAAGCACAAATGGAGTCATATTTTTTGGAGAAGGAAAGACTGATTTTACGCCCACACCCTTCCCCATGAACGGAACCAGGGCAGTGGCGGCTTACTGGACAGACAGTGATCCTAGGGAGGGTGGCAATATTTTTTATCGAGAAACATATGACTCAAAAGTTCTGGAAAAAATCAGTTTGAAAGTGCGGCAAGGATTTGTTCAATTCGGCAATTTCAGAAGCAATTGGGCTCTGATCACCACGTTCAATAATGTTCCAGCTTTTGCTTGCATAGACTGCTCCAAAGTGGTCAACCATCAAACCGTTTTAACCACAAATGGCATTCAGTCGTTTGTGCTTTTTTTCTACGACAAGCTGGAATATGGATCCGCCCAGACGGGCTTCAACGCAGGAGACGGCAAGAGATTTTACGTTACAGCGGCTTCAAAGAGGCAGGATTCCGGAGATTATGTTCTAAACAACAGCAACGTCAACGTTCCAGGAGAATGGATTTTTTCGATTGGGGAGAAGATATGCGGTGCATGCAACGATTATGGCTTTTTGGAAGTTTTCCCCAAAAAGATTTTGTACATAGGAAATCAAGAGGTATATTTCTCAGGCCCATGCTTTGTTCCTAGTGCAAAAACAATTGAGGTCCAGTTTGGAGATGAGTTCAAGACTTGCGATGTGATCAATGGAACCAGAATTCGCTGCTTAGCTCCCTTTTTTGATTCAATTGGAAAAGTGGTCATCAAAATGTCCTACAAGAACATAAACTACACAAGTTTTGTTTTAGTGTACGATGAAATTGATGAGTTTTATGCTAATTTAACTTCACTTGACATACCCTTTGATAAATTCGGAATTTATTTCGAAAATGATTCACTTGCGGTTCAAGCAAGAGGGTCGGTACAAGTAATTTACTTGAACAAAAGAAATGAGATTGAAAAAAACAATATTTATTCGATTCATGAAAATATTAATAATAAAATAAGCGACTTCAAAAAAATAATAAAAAAAATTAAAACTTCGAGTATAGGCTTAAGAGATAGTGTTATAATAAACGTACTATTGATAAAAGAAAAAGAGTTGAAAATACAAATGGTTCTAGGAAAAGCAGGAAGTCAGAACTGCAGAGACTGGTACAAAAGAGAACCTCCAAACAAAGATATTCAGGATATTGCGGAAAGAGAAGCTAAGCTAAATCCTTGTCCTCCAAGGGCACCAAGCCACTTGCCATACCAGCTACCTGGAGGTTTCGTGAAAAGCTATATCCACGAGAAGTCTAAAGCTTGCTACCGCAGTACCAACAACCCAAGAGGCATTTCGACTGAATGTTGCTACAACACAAACAATGTTTTGATACTGGGTTACCCTGGTGGTGGTTCTCTCAATATGGCAGATTCGTTCGTTTCAAAGACTACTCATCTTGTGAAAGATGTGTATCCGTACCTCGTATGTTGTCTATTGTCGAATGATTGCGATAAGTACTATGAAAAACGTCCCTCAACCACTTCTAAGTTTTTTGTTCCACCCAGTCCTCCCGTCACTGTGGCTGGAGACCCTCACTTCAGAACTTTGGATGGACTCACGTATGTCTTCAACCCGATTGGAGAATTCATTTACTTGAAAGAACCCGAAACTCAAATTCAATGTAGGATAAGTCAGTTTGAAAATGTAAAAGCCAGCTACATCAAAGCATTCGCCCTGAAGACAGAGGGCGAAGAGACAATTCAAGTTGTACTTGACTCTCGCAAAAACCTCACCGTGACCATTGGTTCATCTACAGTCAAACCAGACATCTATTCTTTTGACAGGGTGACCATCAATTTCGAAGATTTATCAAAAGTTTCCATAACAACCAGATCAGGAGTTGCCCTTTACATATATGCAATTGGAGGAATCCTCAATATGGTGAGCGTACTAGACCCGAGACTCAAAGGCCAAGTGCACGGGCTGGTGGGCAACTGGGATGACGACGTGAACAATGACTTGATGCTGCCCAACAATACATTCATTTCTGTCAACTCTACCTCCCAAGAAATACACTACAACTTCGGTCTTTTTTGGTCCACCACCAAAAATACAACCCTTTTCACCTACCCAGGTGGCTACGAGTGGGAAGATTTCCAAGATGCAAGTTTCGTTCCGTTTTTTGGCATTCCACCACCAGACTCCCGTTGCCAAGACAACAAAGAATGCTTGTTTGACCTTTTCCTCACAAATGATACCGAAATCGCCAGAGCGAATTTGGTGATTGATGAGATAAGAAGGAATAAGAAGGATGACATAAGAGAAATGTCGAGTGGTGTGGTGACGAGTGACGAGTGTTCAAAATCCACAGCAGCTCCTACTTTCAACCTTTTCAACAACTTGCGAGCTTGGCTTGTGACTTTGCAAGTGACTCTTCGCTTGCTTATTTTGTAGTGGCGGTCAAACATCACGTTTTTTTCAATCAAAACCACCGACGATTTCAGCCTGCACTTATTATCAGTTCGAGAAATGTTCTGTTAACAAAATGGAAATCATAAAAGACAGAAGTTAGCAAGTGACTGTTTGGACAATCGGAATTATGCATGAACATGTTATATGCACTTTGCTTATTAATCCTTCTCACGAAGTTTGATAAACTTTCAATAGTCAGCTCAGCTGGCCACTTTTATTGTTTAGTCGACTGATTATTCCGAAACTTCATTGAAGTCAATTGCAAGAAACTGAATTTTTAATTTAGCCTTGTCTAACCTACATTCAACCTAAAAACATTAAACTCATAGCGTGTGATTCCAACTGATTCAATAGATAATGAAAGATTGTTTAAAAAACACCGAGGGTTTTGTTACAAAATACCTAAGAAGCATAAAAATATATTTAATAAAAAAACAAATAAAAGTAAAAGAATTTGTTTATAAAAACTAAAGAACGTCAACAAACTGAAAATAGCGTTTGCAGAGAAGAACTGACGACAAAGACAAATTAAAGTGAGGCAGCATGGAGTAGGCAGCTCTTGCGCAATTAACACTTCTCCCGTAGAAGAAAGAATTGAATGTAATGCAGCCTATAGAAGGAAAACTAAAATGCCTTCACAGCGACTATTTGAAATGACAAAGAATAAAGTAAATTTAATAATTCTTAAATTTTCATATTTTTCACAATAAAATTTTTGTTGGTGTATTTATTGACAAGAATATTACAATATAAGGAAAAGATCAGTACCAATAAGTTTTAGCTCGTTTTCTATCATCTTTGATGTTCATCTGTTTATTTATATCCTCTTCAAAAGTACAGAGTTTAGGCTGAAAAGTAACTTCCAAGACATCATCCTCCAGAGTGTCCTTGTCATGGGCTGTGGATGTGATTACATTGAGAAGGATGAACAATCATTCAACATATACATCCTTGATGTTTAAATGGTAATAAATCCGATATGCTGAAAAATATTGATGCCACATGAATATATCAAGACACAACCATTGTAAAGGTGGGGGTTGACATGGTCCTCGAGCATATAGTAGCCAGTGGGCAGAGGCACAATGCGACCAGTCCTTTGAGACACTCGCACCCTTTCCCCTTCCTCTGTGTACTTCCAGTCTATTGTGGTTGGCTCACTAGACAAAAGGGTACATTAGATTAAATTTATTATAATTAAACGCCAAAGCAAGCAATCAAAAGAAGCAGTCTTAATTAAACATTGATCCTAAATGATCAATTTATAAATACAATACAAATACAAACACAAATATTATTATAGTGGCGTTAACCCCATATAAATGTTCAGAAAACACAGAATGTCACTTTACTTATCAATGATGTACATATATGATGAAATAAAATTGAAGACTACAACCCAAACTGCCAGTTTATATGTTCATTAAGCATTGTAAAAAAATGAAGACTATTCAATAGCATAACAATATTGGAATATATTGAAAAAAACGTTGAAAATTCATTAATTGTGTGAAATATAATGAATTTATAAGATATATTTAATAACTTTCATGAAAAAAAAAGAATTAATGAAAATTGTATGTAGTGAAAAACAAAAAAACTCACCTGTCAGCTGGGTCAATTAAAGAGACTTGTGTTGTTACTAACAAAGGCTTCTCACTTTTCACACAAAAGGGAGTTTTGTTTTCATCCGATATTGTGTACTCCTGTGCATATTTTTGCAACCTATTTATTTTTTAGAGATTTATTATCGTGCAACGTTCAAAAAATATAAGTGCACTTACGCAATTGAGGCCTTCAACAAAGACCCAGTTTCGCTCTTTTATGATGCTGTTCACTAATCCAATCCTGCCCTTGTCAGAACCAACTAGTATTTGAACCTATGGGTATATCGATAAAAGGCTATTAAAGTTATAAATAGTTATGCCGAATATACTTGATACATAATTTATCAGTTTTTTCAGAGCTTAAAGTATGATAACTTGTATTCGTACTCTGTCGCCGACAAATATATTCCAGTTTTTTATGGGTTCCACAGGAATATCGATGTAGGGTTTATGAGGGAGATTTTCGTTTTTGAATTGTTCAGTCCACGGCCTATGCTCGCCATAGTTCCATTTTTTTCTGCCTACTTCTTTCCATCCAGTTAAAGGGTTCCATGTCCTACGAATGTTAACGTTTGTGACTCTTTCAATGTAGCGTCGAAAATAACGCATCGGAAGGCTCATAGTTAGTCTCATTTTAAATAATATCGATGTGGTTTATACGAAACCTCAAACAATAATACACCCCAGCGGACCAAATCTTATTTAAAGTGATTGATAATATAATATTCATATACATTTCGAAGCTGATAGTCATATTATTTATATTTTCTTGTGTTATAAATAATAAAAATCAATTTTTGAATATTTCAAAACGTAATTTCAATAAAACTTTTTAAAATAAAGTTAAAAATAAACTTCACTTCAACACATGTTTTTAAAATTCGAGTACATTAAAAAAAACCTCCAAAGTTAGGTACCAAATGGTTTTAATAATCGGATTTGAAGGAAGTGCTAACAAAATAGGAATTGGGATTGTTCAGGATGGAAAGGTACTGTCTAATCCTAGAAGAACTTACATCACTCCCCCAGGAGAAGGTTCGTTTATAAAAATCACTTCAACATTGAAATTGACGTTTTAGCTATATAGTTTAAAAAAATAAATTTTTAATTAAACATTTTTTAAGGTTTCCACACCCACAATGACCTAAAACAGGGTTCTTGCCAAGAGAAACAGCACAGCACCATAGGGAAGTTGTTTTGGATGTTTTAAAGGAGGCGTTTTTTGAAGCCAATGTCACTCCAGATCAATTAGATGCTGTTTCATACACCAAGGGTAGCAAAGAATAAAAGCTGCTGCCAGCTTATGTAAAATTAAGTAATCCAATCTAATCTAATAATCTTAAGTAAACAAATTTTTTATTGAACCTGTAGGTCCAGGTATGGCAGCTCCTCTAATTTCAGTAGCTGTTGTTGCAAGAACAGTAGCTCAACTTTGGAAAAAACCAATAATAGGAGTAAACCACTGCATTGGACGTTAGTGAAAGCTTGATGAAATAATTATTGTTACAATATATTTTTAATTAGCAAAACATGTAAATTTTTTTTAATGCACAGATATAGAGATGGGCAGAGAAATCACAGGTGCTTTGAATCCTGTCATACTGTATGTCAGTGGAGGTAACACCCAGGTTTTACTTTTTTTATATTGTTTTATATGTTTTTTAGTATATTTAATTTTTTATTTCATACTTAATCTAATATTAAAAATATTTTTAGGATATTTTTCACTCTTTTCAATCATTGCTCTCCATAGGTAATTGCCTATTCAGCTAAGAAATACAGGATTTTTGGTGAAACTCTTGACATGGCCATTGGAAACTGTCTTGACAAATTTGCTAGAATAGTCAAAGTAGGAAGCAAATAATTAATCATTTTGTTGTTAATAATTTAATTAATCATTTCGAATAATTAAAATTATATAAACTTCAAAATTATATTCAAAACTAGCTTACTTAATCCACTGCATCCCGTAAGCTTTCAAATGATCCTTCTCCTGGTTATAATGTGGAGCAAGAAGCAAAAAAGTAATGAAAATTTTAATCAACATTAAAAACCAAAAATATAAAGTACTTCAAAATTTTCTTAAGCCTTGTGTTCATTTTGTGTTTAAAACTCCACCTCTTTGTTACTGCACTCAGAGGCAAGAAACTGTACCAACTGCCCTACGTGGTCAAAGGAATGGACGTGTCATTTTCTGGCGTCTTATCCACTCTGCAGGTCACAAAATGAAGGAGTTAGAAAGGGTGTTTTGAGCTTTCAAAAACAAACTCGTTTGCTTTGTTATTTGTATAAATATTAGCTTTGAGCAATTTTTTCAGCCGATAACTTTCCTTCTCTTGTTCCAACAGAAGAAAGCACCCGCCCTATTGTCATCGGGGGAGTACTCAGTGGCTGATCTCTGTTTCTCTTTGCAGGAGACTATCTTCGCCATGCTCATCGACATCACAGGTCTCCAAACTGCCTCCAAACCTCACGCCTCACTGCTCAATCATGCTGCACCCAACCACTCTACAATGTACCTTATTACCTCCTTGCCACTGCAGAGAGAGCCCTGTCTCTGGTGGGCTCCAGGGAGGTGCTCATAGTGGGAGGAGTGGGATGTGAGGAATTCCTTTCTCATTCCTTCAACCTTCGACTTTTTCAGACGAGTAATGAAGCTTCCCATTCGTCTATACGTACAACATATGCAGGCAACGAACGGCTGCAAGAGATGATGGGCGTGATGGCGGAGGAGAGGGGAGCCAAGCTCTTCGCCACTGACATGAGGTTCTGCATCGACAACGGAGCAATGATCGCCCAGGCCGGCATGCTCATGTTCCAGAGTGGTCAGGTCACCGAGTGGCAAGACTCATTCTGCACACAACGGTTTGTGGAGGTGGTTGACTGGGTAGTGGCTGGCTATGTGGTGGTTTACTATGTGATAGTAGACTGAGTTGTGACTTGATGTGAATATTAAGAGGCTTTTAAAAGTTTGAGACACTTTTAACGCTGCAGGTTCAGAACAGACGACGTTCCAGTGACCTGGAGAGACTAGTTGTTGCTTATTGTTACAGCATTTCTCAACGACTGCAAAGTTCTTTTGAGTTTTGATCATGTATAAAAAACTGTCGAACATTTTTGAAAAATTATTTGAAGTTTCAATGGCCTTGTGAACTTATACAACCAGTCTTATAAATCAAACAGACAGTAGCGAACTCGATAGGCACTTACACAAGGTATAAGACGTATAAAAAAATGAAAGCAATGGGGGGTTTGAGTAGAAATAATGTGTGTAAATGATAAGTCTGTCAAAACATAATTTGAAAATCGTTATAAAAGACTTAAAAATGAGCAAAATAGATCTCGATGGTTTACAGTGTCGTCAAGTTGAGCATGCACGGTTGGTGGGGAATGTGAATGAGGGAGGGAAGGAAAAAGTCCTCGAAGGCAACACTCGAGCTTGGATGAGGATAAGATACATGATAAAATTCATTCAACAGCGTTCTCTTCTTCGACTTTCAGAAAGTCTTGAATCAAGCATCCTCTTGGCTTTCAGACCACAAAAATATTAACAAAGTATGAAAGCTACCCTTTTGATATAGAATTCTTTTAGCAATCATAGATGCTTGCGGATTTTGGCAAACGAGCTTTGTCTTAGTACTTCTGCCGAAAGGATGTGGTTTGCTTACAGTCTGGCTTTTTGTTAGTTTATTAGTATTCGTCACGAGTAATTATATAGTGATAATTCGGCAGTACTTTTAATTATTTAAATACGTAGAATTAATTCAGCCAGGCGAGGATTAATCAGGGCTTGATCGGAGGAAGAAATTTTTCAAAGCGCTGACTCAGGAGCTTGGTCGGGCGCTTTGTTGATTGTCAGCACTGGCGGACATAAGCAGTACACCTGCGGAGTTGCATGATTGTGCATTGTTGCGAAAAGTATAAATTCCAGGTGTGAAGTGTCACAGCAAGTTCTTCTATTTGTAGAATATGATTCTTCTTCGAACCTCTCACATTCCACAACACGTTTAGCTAAAGCTCTAATTATGTAACACATCCAACTTTAAGCATTCGACATACTTTGTAAAACTTAACAGTAAATCGTTATTTTTGCTACTATTGCATACCTTAGACTTTAATTGAAAAATTTGCAGATCTCACCAAATCAGAAGGGTCCAGTATGAGGTCTGAAGATGGGTTCGTGAGCACAAAGCGGTCTTTAAGGTTAGAAGCCGGCGAGTCGTACATGCTGATTAGTCGGTACAAGCCGATGCACATGATGCCGAACTCCGTGTACGCGTTCGTGAACATGTCTTCGAATGTTCCTTTCTGAGGTGTGTGTAAATGTGTGTATGTATGTGTGTGTGTGTGTGTGTGTGTGTGTGTGTGTGTGTGTGTGTGTGTGTGTGTGTGTGTGTGTGTGTGTGTGTGTGTGTGTGTGTGTGTGTGTGTGTGTGTGTGTGTGTGTGTGTGTGTGTGTGTGTGTGTGTGTGTGTGTGTGTGTGTGTGTGTGTGTGTGTGTGTGTGTGTGTGTGTGTGTGTGTGTGTGTGTGTGTGTGTGTGTGTGTGTGTGTGTGTGTGTGTGTGTGTGTGTGTGTGTGTGTGTGTGTGTGTGTGTGTGTGTGTGTGTGTGTGTGTGTGTGTGTGTGTGTGTGTGTGTGTGTGTGTGTGTGTGTGTGTGTGTGTGTGTGTGTGTGTGTGTGTGTGTGTGTGTGTGTGTGTGTGTGTGTGTGTGTGTGTGTGTGTGTGTGTGTGTGTGTGTGTGTGTGTGTGTGTGTGTGTGTGTGTGTGTGTTTCCGTTTGCGTGTTTATTTGTGTGTATTAATCTAGATTCCTTCACTGAACGTTCCACACAAATCGTTGATTAATATGGGGGCGTGCAAACAGTTTTTTCAAGTTATCAAAGCTCATGAGATCTTGAAGGTTTTATTGTTCTGAGAAGGATTGAGAAGGGAAACAAATGATCCCTTTCGTGCTGTCACATCATTTTCCTTTCAAAAGCCTCTTCTGATAACTTTTTAATTATCTCCCTTCAGAACCTTGGAACCTGCTTTTGTGGCATGTCTGGACGCCTTTTGTTTCAAGTGCCTGCGCTGCTCAAGTCTCACGAACGAGACGCAACGAAAGCATCCCTTGCGCCATAAATCAACTGCCAACGTCGCTCACAACACGCAAGCACTTGATCCAAACATTTGCAGTAATCAAATAATATTTAAGCATAAAATATAGGGTACAAAAAATGCCACGTTCAGTACCAACTTGAGCAATCACTACCACAATACAATAAAATATATTACAATACAGTATAACACTACAAAAAATGATACAACACAATACAATATAACACAACGCAATAAAACACAACACAACTCAACACATTATACTACACTACAAATACGCGTATTAATACAGTGCATCAGTCCAAAGAGTGTCGAGGCCACCTCACCAACACCTCGTACCGCAAAGGGCTGCAGCACTCCACTGAGGGGCAGCAAGAGAATGGTGCACTGCTTGGAAGACTCTGGCACGTCGACAGGACTCACGTGACCAACGGTTTGAGAAATGCCTTCCGCTTGTAGGAGTTCGTGGTCCACTGAGTCGGTGCCAGCTATGAACACTCGCACCAGCTTGTACGTCTCAGGTGAAAAAAATATCTGCAAGGAGGTTGAACGTTGCCATGGGGTGATTCTCAACAAGCTCTCTAATAACATTTCCAACAACCTTTCCAACAAATCTTTTCTAACAAGTTTCACAAAAAGCAGACAACCGCAGCATTACGCTACCAACCGAGGTGGTGAGCGTGTCGAAGACTCGAGAGATGAAGACCCTGCCACAGGCGTATGGGCGGTCGCAGTAGAATGGCATAGTGACCTTCTTGTAGCCGTTGTTGCCTAGCAGTTCTGTGCTCTTGTGGTCGACTGGAACAATGTGAAATTGTTAAAACTACTGAATTAAAAATTCTATTATTAATATAAATACAAATATTATTAATTAAAGGTTTTGCATTGAAATAACTAGTAACCTAAGGTCTGATTGATCAAACAAATAGGAACATATTTTTGACTAAATTTGAAAAAAAATTCAACAAAGGTTCTATTTAGCAAGTTAGCGAATTAGGCAACCCTTGATACCGCTCAAAGACAAACTCACTGAGTTCGGTGAGAATCGGTATGGTGGACTCCGGCTGTGAAACACCTTATGGCAATCAATTAAGGGCGTCATGCTATTTTATCGAAGTGGCGACGTGAACAATTTGAAAACTACTATTATCACTTTTACTGCCGTTATTATTATTATTATTATTATTATTATTATTATTATTATTATTATTATTATTATTATTATTATTATTGTTATTATTATTATTATTATTATTATTATTATTATTATTATTATTATTATTATTATTATTATTATTATTATTATTATTATTATTATTATTATTATTATTATTATTATTATTATTATTATTGTTATTATTATTATTATTATTATTATTATTATTATTATTATTATTATTATTATTATTATTATTATTATTATTATTATTATTATTATTATTATTATTATTATTATTATTATTACTATTATTATTATTATTATTATTATTATTATTATTATTATTATTATTATTATTATTATTATTATTATTATTATTATTATTATTATTATTATTAGTAGTAGTAGTAGTAGTAGTAGTAGTAGTAGTAGTAGTAGTAGTAGTAGTAGTAGTAGTAGTTGTAGTAGTAGTATTAATAGTATTATTAGTGATAATAGTATCCGCAGTAGCTGTAGTGGCCACTATTACACACAGAGCTCTTACCGTGTAAAGAAGAAGCCTGCCTCATGTATGAGAGGGACCTGATGATCTCGAGAAAGCTCTGGTCGTCAGGGAAGTCGTTGGTAGGCAGTTGTGAGATGCTCATAGCATTGAGGGTAATGAGAAGGGCTTGGCTGTCATCACCCTCCACTCTAGCGCTCAAGGAAGACATCACTACGAACATGTGACACGACCCGATGTTCAGAGCCCTCAGCACAGATCTTTTCAAAGGGGAACCCTGTGTGTTGGAGTTCAAAGAGTCAGCAAGTGATCATTGACTTGGTGGAAAGTCGAAGCGGTGTGACACTTGTAGCATCATACACGAGTGCTTGAAGGACGTGCCACATGAAGAATCTCCATCCCCCCCCCCGTAGAAGCTCCACTCACCACGTAGATGTAGATGTCAGGGAAATTAGAGACGCTGTTCCACTCGGGAGTGAGTTCTTCCAGGTGGTCCACCAGGATCACGATGGCCTTCAGCTGCGAAGCCTTGAGCGAGCTGATGCGCAAGGGCAGCACAAAGGATCGCAAAGAGCCCTGGTGGTGGTTGGGTGGCGCGTGAAACTTTTGTTTCCGAAAACAATGCAACCTTCCACTGAATGCCCCTTTAGCATATCCTCTTCAGAGTAATCTTATCTAAGCTGGTCAACGCATTTGTTGAGCGTCTCTGAAAGTTTTGTCCAAAAGCCTTCCCAGTGGAAGGCTTCATTCGTTGCTGAGCTACGTAATGAACAAGTCCTCACGGGCGACAGTTCCAACGAGGAGAGGATGATGTGTTTGTCAAGCTTGGCCAAGTCAGGCATGTTGTCGGGTTTCTGAAGGTGGTGTCACAAGAGGTCACATAATAAGAAAGAGACCACACGACGGCCGAAATGAAAGAGAAGAAGGAAATGAAGGTGTGAACAGCTTAAAGGGGTGAAAGAGATGGAGGAGGTGAAGATGAAAGAGGTGAAAGAAATAAGGGGTGAATGCAAAATAGTTCACACCAGGATGCACTCTTGCAGCTTCCTCTCGGAGCACCAGTGGTAGCAGCCCGTGAAGTCGACACTCTCCACCTGTTGCAGCAGGCGTATTTGCTGCCTCCTCTTCAGCTCCAGCATCTCCTCCTCGTCCTCATTCACCCTCACCACCACACTCTCCATCTTCATGCTGTTTGTGCCATTGTTGTTTATTTCTCTCGTGGCGGTAGTACTGTGATAAAAGGGAGAAATTTATTTTTTGAGTTGAAAGCATTTCAAAGTCTTTGTTTCAAGTTGGTTCTTGTTTCAATCACTTGAAAGGCATATAATAATTTTGAAAAAAAAATTCGACTCTTTATACTTATATTATATAAGGTTAACTGTATTCAGCAAAATAGTCTGTGGTAGTTGCATCAAAGAAGAGTAGAACTACGTTAACTTTGCAGAAGACACCTGACTCCTCCTGCTCCAGATGCCCAGCTGCTCAGCTCTCACCAGCAGTTGGTCTGAGGCGTGATTGGAACATCACAATACAACGAAAAAAAAGACAAAATTTAATACGCTAAAATGCAAGATAGCAAAAAAGGGCAATGCAATACAATACAATAATAATATTAGAGTATACAACTTAATAATATAATGTGTATTTTGACACAATAAAGTTAAATATAGTACAATACAAGAGTGGAGTATGAAAGATCAAAAACCTACTCATGTTGCTGGTGTTGCACTTGCACGCCTTGATGACCTGAGCGGGCAGGGTGGAGTGGCACTTGAAGCAGTAGAACTTGACTCCCTTGGTGTGCTGCTCAGAGGGACAGAAGAAGAAGCCGACGGTCTGTTGGGTGATGAAGAAATCCGAGCCAGGGTTGAGGACCACTCTGGAGTTGATGTTGTTGTTCTTGTCTCTGACGTTCGAAGCTCCCACCAACATCAGGTTCAACCGCTTGTAACAGAACCTGTGCGAGTGATAACCTCTGTGAGCTTACATAACTAACACAATAAAATTTAAAAATTATTTTAAAATAAATGAAACTTTAAAATATATAATATGATACCATGACTAATAGAATAACTTAATAATGGCATTATAAACACCAAATACTTGAGAATACAATAAAAAACAAAATAGTACAAAACAAACGCGAATACAATAAAATACAATACAATACAATACAATAAAATACAATACAATACAATACAATAAAATACAATACAATACAATACAATACAATACAATACAATACAATACAATACAATACAATACTATACAATACAATACAATACAATACAATACAATAAAATACAATACAATACAATACAATACAATACAATACAATACAATATAATACAATAAAATACAATACAATACAATACAATACAATACAATAAAATACAATACAATACAATACAATAAAATACAATACAATAAAATACAATACAATACAATAAAACACAATACAATACAATACAATACAATACAATACAATACAATACAATACAATACAATACAATACAATACAATACAATACAATACAATACAATACAATAAAATACAATACAATACAATACAATACAATACAATACAATACAATACAATACAATACAATACAATAAAATACAATACAATACAATACAATACAATACAATACAATAAAATACAATACAATACAATAAAATACAGTACAGTACTATACAAATACGAATACAGTTGGGAAAATTTTCAAGGGAAGGTTTCCACTAGAGCTCACCTGACCACTGTGTCGAGAGACCTGCCGTGGAAGAAGGTAGAGAACTTTTCTGCATAAACCTCCATCTCCACTCCCTTCATGTACTCCACTTGCCAGGTTTCATGGTTCGGAAACTGGAAGGTTTGAGTGGTAGCCTATAGGAGGCAATATAAATACGCTCTATAAAAGCCCTGCTAAATAAATGGATTAAAAAATTATGAAATTTAAAATTTTTATCTAAGTTTTGAAGCGTCGAACAAGAAACCGAAACGCAAGAAGAAGTGATGAGCTATCGAAGGCGTCGACTGAAGAGTCGAACATTCACCAACGTTGTGGGACGACACGGGCAGCAGAAGGTTGGTGAGGAGGGTGGCGAAGCCAGGAGCCAGACAGCCTGAGGCCATAAAGCCCATGTTGACCTCTGTGAGGCACAAGATGTGGTCGTGACACGACCAGAAGGGCAGATTGAAGCACATTGACTGTAGTGATGGGTGGTAGACAAAGCTTCAGAATTTAAAACTCAATGTTCAACTTGCCTACAAACCTTGTTCTCCTGCTTGATGAGCTGCAGTATGATGCGGGTGGAGGGGCAGTGGGTCTTAGCGGAGATGGCCTTCATGATGTTGCTGGTGTCCTCTTCGTCGGGAGTGGACGTCGACTCGTCAGTCAGGATTATGAGGGCCATGGCGTCCTTCAACTGCAGTCGTTTCAACACCAGTTTGTAATCTCAGTTTTGAACTTTTGCATTAGCTTTTGTAATATCAAAATTAAAAAAAGTTGTTTGAATAATTTTGAATGGTTTATTATTTTTTATTCGCTATATAATTTCTTGATTTTTTAAATTGTTTCATTATACTTTACTATTTATTTGTTGTAGAATTTTGTATAACATATCAATTCATTCAATGTTTGTTATATTTCTTTAATATTTTCCTGAATTATTTTCTATTAAAAATGTCAAACCTTCACTCGGTTCAAGTCTTTCGCCTCCATCAACGAGCCCTGGATGAAGCCTATCTTGGTGTAGTGTCGTTTGAATAAGGAGATGATCTCTGGGCTGGGTTTTTTGCTGTTTGTGCGTGAAAGATATGACAATCTTGTATTTGAAAATTTTTTTAAAACATAAAAATCCGTTTTATTTCCCAAATTATTCGAAAAAAAAATTGAATTTAACTTTTGGAAAAAGATGCATTTGAAGTTGTTCTTGGCTCGGTCGGGGTGTGTGAAATCTTCTACAAAGTGCTTGGCTGAGCTCAGTTTGAGGGTGCCTCCCACAATGAAGTGTCTGTGGCAGGATCCCATTGAAGTGAGTACAACTACCCTACCGCGAAACTTTTAACCACATTTTAAGCAAAGTTTAAACTAATTTTATTGTAATTTGAGTGTTTTTCAACATTCATTTTTGCAATGTTTTCACGTTTTAGACCTCAGGGTTGGGGTATTAAACCTTTGATAAATAGTTATTTGTGTGAGTTAGCGCTATATAATGATGTGTTATAGTGCCGATGCTACCTGATGCCGACCACTTTCTGATACTCTACCACAAAGGGCTGCCTCACGGACGACACGATCTCAGACATTTCCGAGAAGAACCTGGCGAAGAGAGCCTGTTGTGGAAGAAGTTAAACCTGTCACTCATTGGCGTTTTTCTGCGCAGCTCGCCTTCTATGTGTTTAATAGCTTCAAAGCATCTTGATTTAACTTTTTATACCATTGCTCCAAAGTTTTTTGAAAAGTTTTTTCATGTTATCACAAAAATAGGCATCAAGAAAGCAAAATGTGGGTTAACGCCACTCTTATAATATGCCTATTGGTATTTTATTATATTGCCTTGCATTGTATCGTAATGCCTTGTATTGTATCGTGATGTCTTGTATTGTATCGTGATGCCTTGTATTGTATCGTAATGTTTTGTATTGTATTTAGATTTATTGAATTGTATTGTAGTTTCTAGTATTGTATATTAATTAAAAGTAAAGATCTGAGGCACACGGACCACAGAGAGGAGGATGTAGACGATGATGAACATCTTGCCTCCGATGGTCTGGCAGCTGATGTCTCCATATCCCACGGTGGACATGGTGATGAGGACGTAGTAGAAGCTGTCCCAGTAGGTGATCACCATCACGTCGCTGTAACACTCCGTCGGACTGCCTGAGTTCTCCAACTGAATGCGACGGAGAAAGAGAAGTTGAGAAAATTGATAACAAAATGTTCTATATATTGATTTTCAAAATATTTTATTTTAAATATATTGAATTATTTTCAATAAATTAAAAATCAACTAGAAAATATTTTTTATTATTATTTTTTTCCACCCACCAGGTGGATGAATCCTGACGCCGAGAGCCACACGCAGAAGAAGATGGACACGAATTCGGTGAGGCGAATCTCATTGGCAGTCCTCAAGAGAGAGAGAGCCTGCATGTAGTCAGGGAAGCTCAGGAGACGGAAGAAACACATGAAACGCAAGCCTGTGGAGGTTGCAAGCGTTCTCTTGCTCAGCTAAGGGCGTATTACAAATGTCTTGATTAGATTAGATTAGTTAGGTCTTTTCCCCTCAATCAAAATCTTATTTTATTTGTTGAAGATTTAAAAAAGAAATGTTTTATTTAAAAAATATAAAAAAAACTACCTATTTAATTATAATAGTTTAAAAATAACTGTCTTAGAAATGCCTCACCCAGCCACTGTCTGCCTATGGCGACTCCCACGAAGGATGCAGGGATGGTGAAGATGTCAGCCACTGAGACCAGCTGCAGCCAGAACTTCAGCTTGTCGTATGCCGCCAAGAACTGCAATCGTTTGCACAATTCAATGCAATTACTGAGTGTCATTGAATAGTTGAGCTAGTTATGCTCTTCAAGAGCCCACCTCAATGCATGGAAAAAATAAATTTTATTTATATGTTTAAATGTTCGAATCGATTCAAGAAAATTCATGCGGCACATTCGGCAGCCCAAGAGTGTCACACACAGTCATCCGCGAGATGCGGATGAGTAGCTAAGAAAACACCAAATTAAATGCATTAGCAAGGCGCTTGTTTGTACATCACCTTGGGGATGAAGTACAAGAGAAAGAAGGAGTTGCAGACCAGTTCGAGCATGCGCAGTGGCTCGGTGCTGAGGTGCATGTCTGTCTCTGTGGGGGGGATGCTGTTGGGAGGTTAGAGGAGTTAGAGGAGTGGAGTCCATGATGGAAGTAAAATATATATAAATTAATGAGTGCTAAAATAAATGAGGAACTTTTGATTTCTAATCTTTTTTTTAATTAATTATTTTGACGTCTTTTGTTGAATGTTTCAAAGGTATTACTGAGTCGTGTCGATGAGGTAGATGACAACCGACACAAACACCATGATCCCAGAGATAAGCATCTGTTTCGTAATGTGAAGCACGTATTGAGATGATCTTGAAGCCGCTCTTCACTAACAAATGCATTCAAACGAGCCACTTCAACTCACACGCCACCCCTTATTACTTTCGGGGACTTCTTTCACTTGTCTCAAGGGCATCCTCCAAGGCATAGCAACCACGCACGAAACCTCTCTACCAACGATTTTCTCTACAACATCGAAACATTCCCCACATTCAGGGCCAGTTCTGACGGCAGCGTGCTCCATGCAATGCCACTTCAGAGAGTCGATCGTTCGAAAGACAAGTACCAACAAACAAGTTATTTAAAGCGTAAGCCTTTGAGTCAATATCGTAGCCGCATGCAATTTTATAGGATTATAAAACGATAAATAATTGGTAGAAGGTCATGGAGTTTTTGGTGTCGTAAAGCTGTGTTAACCAGTTAAAAGTGTCTCTTATTCAGAGTCTAAATCATCAACACCAAGTATTCAGTGCAATAAAAGTCAAATAATTGTTAATGGGTGTGAACATGTGTTTTGCAATAGACCCAGCTGGCTAAGAAAGCACAATGAAGCATGCGCAGCATAAGACGTACAAAAATGTAGTAGACTAACCAGTATTTTTCCCACCAGACTCTGTCCAGACGCGGCCTTTTCGCACCCTTTCTCGACCCTTCTCACCAGCCTCTGAAACCGGTTTCCTTTCGGCTGCTCAGGTCGGTGTTCCGTCCTGGTGAGAGAACTTCTGACAGAAGACACACTGCTGAGTCCCAACACACTGGCTACTTGGTCCTGGCCATAAATCTCACTCCTCTTCTTCTTCTTTTTTCTTATAATTCCCAGCGTGAACAGCACCAGGCGGTAGGCGTTGATGATCAAAATGCCCAGCACGAAGATGCATAGGCAGGGCAGCAAGAAGTACAAGTAGAACTTGTTTTTGTGACACGGCTCACCAGTGAGCCAAGCGAGATCGTACCTCTCTAGGTGGTCCATCATTGTGTGCCTCTCTCGTGTCAACAAGTCAATGACAAGATGTGATATGTTGAGTGTCGTTCGTCGAAAAGTTTCGAAAAACGAATCGCTTTTCGACTTTAAGTTATGAAACTATTGAAGGTCTTAAAAAGTTAACAACATCTATTTTCTTGGTAATTTTTCTTTTATATATTCGCGAAAATCAATATTCGTGTTAATAGTCAATTATCTAATATCTAAATGGTATTGAAGTAGATACAATATTCAATATAAGCATTAATCCTTATGCAGCTTTGAATAAACAACCTATATCATGTGTAGAACTTCATTCTCTAATGGTGGTGGCGAATAAAATGCAATAGATCTCGATTTCGGTAAGATAAGGCTGGTTAAAAAGTGAGCTTATAAAGTGGTATGGAGTGAAAGAAGCATAACAGCTGTGCGATTACTCGTGTCACCAGGTCGTTAATGGTCTTGTTTTGAGCTTTGTGATTTTGCATTCGACGAGAGTGGCACGCACCGAAAAACAGGCGCTCTTGAGGACACACCACTTGGAATAAGAAACTCGCACCTTTTTAAAAAAAACCTCTTATAACCTACGTCCAGCATTGTTGCTGGAGTTCTCGAATGAAGTTTCGAGCATTTTTGAGTAGTATTTTTATAACACATTGAAAAATGATTTTTAAGTTATATCAGCGCTCATCACTGAAGTGTGTTAATTCGTATCATTAAGTGCTTTTATCAAAAAAAATTACTCAAAGCTAATTATAAAATTGTTTAAAAAAAATTTTTTAAACTAAATTTTATTCATATTGGGAAACATATTATTTTAAGGAAGATAATAATAGATGATTGGCTGACACAAGACGAAAGTGGTAGTTGCGTGATGCATTGAGTGATGGCAGGAAGAATTTAACAAAATCGAAGCTGTAATTAATTATAAAAATTTATAACGACTAAAAATTGACGGATGGTCTGGAATTTGATGTAGATAAAACTATAAATATTTCGTTCTCAAAACACACTTGTCGCATTTAAACTATATTTTTTTAAACTGTATTGATAGCATTTTTAGGGATACTATAAAGATGAATTTTATGATGACGTTTGCGACAATCTGGCTCATACTTCTCGATTCAACAGATAACAATGTTCCTTTAGACTGCTTATGCGTTCCCATGGGGCTTTGTCGATGGCGTGACGACCGTCAGAACTCGCGTGGTCTCCAACAATTACTTACCTTCTTGAAACCTTGAGCTTTATTTCTGTTTAAAAAAAGCGCAAATTAAATAAATAATTCGTGAGCATTGAAGCGAAGATAAATTACCAGCGTTGAGATGATCATCGGCGACATTAAAATTTAGTCTCAGGCTGATAATAGGACATCGGAACTAGGCGTTGGAAACTTTTAACTGAGATTTTTATTTAATTTCTTAGAACTTATTGGCATCAATGTAATTAAGTGCCCGTTCAAGAATGAATATATTGAAATTTATTTTGGCAGGAAACTCAGGTTTTTACATTGGGTTCAACTTCAACGACAGCTTGCTTTGACAAGACGAGCCAACAACCATCCATGTATTCTGTATGTATTCCTTGCATACAACACTCCTTCCTTCCATAGTTTGAAACTGCAATAAAAACCAGAAACGACGGACAAATTTATAATCATTACAGTTATTGTTTAATGAAAACTTCTTCCAAACTCCACGTAACAGCGTCCACTTCAATTCAAAAATGTTTTTTTTAAACAATTTTTCTCTTTTTTGTTTGAAAATTATTATTCTGATTCGATAGTAACTTTCTAGCGAAGCTTGCAGTGTTCATTCAAATTTAAAAATTAGTCTCACTCGTATACAATTTCATTTTGTGAAAATTTTAATCTTTTTTTTTTTAGAACATTTTCAAGTATTGTCTGAACTTGCTTCAATTAAGTCTATAAAAATACATTTGATTTTCGTAACTTTGCAGAATTGCTGATTATAATATTAATCATAGTGTGTTTCAGCATTATGATTTGGGAAGTGGAATTGTACTAATCTAATCTAATCAAATCATTTATATAGCGCTGATCCACACTGTTCAAGAGCGTTCTGCTACGAACGGTTTAAACATCAAAGTTTTAAGGGCTTTACGAAATGAAAGTAGAGAAGTAATAGAGGTAAGATTGGGGGGAAGAGAGTTCCATAAAAGGGGTCCACAGTAGGAAAGTGAAAATTTAGCCTAAGTACTATTGGAAGGTGTCCTAAAAAATGAGAATAAGTAGAAGATCTCAGTCCTTAGGAGGAGGCAACTTAAGAAGGTCAACTAAGTAGGTAGGTGAGTGATTATTTTTTTATTTTAAACATGAGAGTGCAGATTTTAAAAACTGATCTTTTTTAAGAAGCAACCAGTATAAAGAGATAAGGGTAGGAGTTAGACGAGAGAATTTATAAGTGCCAGAAACTAAGCTGGTAGCGCTATCAAAAGCTTTGGTGAGAGGGTGTAGCGTGGTCTCTGGGAGTCCCTAGTATTGTTACAATAGTCAAAGCGGGACAAAATAAGCGAAGAAACTAGTAGTTTGATGGTTGGCTTGTCTAGGAAAAGTTTCAGTTGCTTGATACGGCGAAGATGAAAAAAATATGATTTAGCTACAGATTTTATTTGTGGTATGAGAAAAATTGAAGAGTCAAAGGTGAAACCTAAACTATGAATGGTGGAAGAAGTGAAAGGTTGGATGAAATATTAATTGAACAAAGATATTCAATAAGGCGAAAAGACTTGCTAAAATATATAAGATCAAATTTTGAGGGATTGAGTTTGAGGAACATAGAATCACTCCAAGAGATTATTTGACCAATACAGGAAAAAATTCTAAAAATAGTAGAAGATAATTCATATTTAAGAAATAAAGTAAAAATGCAAAAGTCATCAGCATAAATTTGACTCTGAAGAGAAAATAATGAAATAATTCTTGGGAGTTCAGAAGTATGAAGAATAAAAAGAAGAGGACGAAGGAATTTTGTTCAGATTAAAGCCATCTGTTATTTACATTTTTTTCGACATCCACCTAATGCTAGTGGGGTAGTGAAACAATTTGGTGTAAAGTTCAAAATAAAGTACTCTGAAGAGAAAAAACGAGATGAATCACAACAGAGAAAAGTGCTTTATTTGTTGTTGTTTTCAAACAAGTTACTAGTTAAAAGTATTTCATCCTATCTAAACAGTCATATTGAAATGTTCGTCTCGATTGCTCCTCGTCAATCGAGTACTGTTAGTAGGCGGGCCCTTCAAAGACGTTGTCTTTATTTCGCCTTCTTACTATTGTGATCCTTCCAAATTTTCTACTTCTACCTGAAAGATACATCTTTCATAATTCATGAATTTATTATTTGACAATTAAATTTTTTTTCATTTGGATGCATTTGGTCACTCTTGCCATTTAAACGATCGTTGGTGTCATCTTCAAGACTATATATATTAACTTTAGAAATAACTTCATATCTCTGTTTATATCTCGCATAAATTTGCGGCCCTTTCCTGTTGTGGATTTACCAATGATGAACATATAAAATAACTCCAATCTTTACTTAATAAATATATAAGGCTTAACTTCTTTTTTCCTAACTATCCTAAAATAAAATCAATATTTGCATCTTTTGATGAACGCTTGTTTTCAAGAGTTACCAATAACCCGCACCACATAGTCCATCAGATCCTTCCACCAGTCAAGTCTACATCCCGTGAGATGCGAAGACGAACGCACAATTACACCAAAACAATTTACTCCTCCTACCAAGACAAGACATTCCTTCTCCGTCTTCTCAATACTCAATAAGCTCATAATACTCATTGTTCATCATTTTTAATGTGAACCTTTTTTCTCATTTTTTTCCTTTTTTTGCCGTTTGTTTTAAGTTCAATGCTGACTTTTATGACTGATAACATTCTGTTTTCGTATATTTCAATGTTTTCTTTTTAAGTTCGATTGTTCGCCGTGTTTTTTTTAAATTTCTAGCATATGTCTGGACTTGATCTAATAAAGACAATAAAACAAACCTTTACTCTGTGTAGTTTCCATATACAGTAAGTAGTCCTTTTTGTGCCTCTGTCTGTCATAAACTTTTTGAAGAAAATCCAGGTAAAAGCTTAAAGTTTTATAAAGTTGGAGAAAAATTGAATTTTCATAAAATAGATTAATCATTTTTTTTAATTTAAAATAAGAGACGAAACAATGTAACATTCCTCAAGAAAACGAGTACAAATTTTCAGAAAAACAATGGAAATTGACTATAAAATCCAATAAATGAACTTTGAAATATTTAAACAAATGTATTTATTATAATCAAATAAAATAAGTATACAGAGTGTTTAATTGTGGTGAAATGGATATGATGCATGGGTCCTGCAATAAATAAATATAAAAAATATTCACTTTTTTCCGCTTTGATTTATATTTACACGAGAGTCTGAAGAGAGAAATTAGTCCACGTTTTTGCCATGTTTTTCGTCAGTTGCTCGCTTTTTAATAGTCAGTTCGTGAGATTTATAAATGTTATTAATCTTTACAATGATCATTTTATTTTTAATTTTTTTGACAATATTAAAAAAAATATTTTGGTGTACTTTTCATTACATGCCCAAGCCACTTTGGTCAGCCCGCTTGACGATGCTTACTCATTTTCTACTTCTTTAAAATGTTGTTAAGTAAGCGGAGAAACGATATTTATGTGACGATTAAGTTTAGAATTGTTTATTGGTTGATGGTTCCACTCCTACGTTGCATATTCCAATTGAGAAAATAAAAAAGAATATGATAATTGTTTCAAAAGCTTCAAGATACTTATGCTAAATTTGCATTTCCCCCCCTTATGGAATTCTCTCCTTTCATGTCTAACCTTCGTTACTTCCCTACTTCGTTTTCGTAAAGATCCTAAAAATATGCAATTTGAACAAGTTATAAAAGAACATTCGTGAATAGTGGTTGATAAGCGTTATTCAAATATTTTGATTAGATTAGATTATAAAAAGGCAAAAACTGAAACTTTGACAACGTTTAATATTTCCTAATTAAGATTCGAAACTAAAAATTTTAAATAATTGATTAAAAGTGTTTTAAAAAAAAGTAAACAAAATGGGCGGACAAAACAGCCATACACGCTTCCTCGCAGCTGGAAGAACCGGGTCTTTTGCTCAGAGAATTTTTATAATGTTTATATGAGTTTTTACAATATGCTTTTGGATTAAAAAAACTAATAAAAATAAAAATATTTCTATGAAAAGAACATTTTATATCTAATCTATCCAGTAACTCATTCTACTCCTTCCTCTTTTCCATTTTGTGTTCCTCAGGGTTCTGTTCTTGGTCCTCTTCTTTTTATTTTTTATACTTCTGAACTCCCAAGAATTATTTCATCATTTTCTCTTTAGAATCAACTTTATGCTGATGATTCTCACATCTTTACTTAATTTCCAAAATATGAATTATCTTCTACTATCTCTAGAATTTCTTCTTGTATTGGTAAAATAATCTCTTGGAGTGATTCTATGTTCCTCAAACTCAATCCCTCGAAATTTGATCTTATATATTTTAGCAAGTCTTCTCGCCTTATCGAATTTCTTCCCTCAATTAATATTTCATCTAACCTTTTACTCGCCTCTTTTTCCACCATTTACAGTTTAGGTTTCACCTCTGACTCTTCACTTTCTCACATACCACAAATAAAATCTTTAGCTAAATCATATTTTTTTCATCTTCGCCGTATCAAGCAACTGAAACTTTTTCTAGACTAGCCAACCCTCAAACTACTGGTTTCTTTGCTTATTTTACCCACTTTGACTATTGTAACAATACCAGGGACTCCCAGAGACCACGCTACACCCTCTCACCAGAGCTTTCAATAGCGCTTCCCACTTTGTTTCTGGCACTCATAAATTCTCTCGTCTAACTCCTACTCCTATCTCTTTACACTGGTTGTCTTTTGAAAAAGATCAATTTTCAAAATCTGCACTCTCATGTTTAAAATAAAAAATAACCACTCACCTACCTACTTAGCTGACTTTTTTAAGTTGTCTCTTCGTAAGGGACTGAGATCTTCTAATTATTATCAGTTTTTTAGAATACCTCTCACTAGTGCTCATGCTACATCTGCAATTTTCTTCTGTAATCCCCCCTTTTTTCATTTTTTTTAATAGTTTTTATTAGATCAAGTCCAGGCGTACGCTGGAAATGTTACAAAAACAAGGCGAACAATCGAACTAAAAAAGAAAACATTAAAATATACGAGAACAGAAAGTTATCAGTCATAAAAGTCAGCATTGAACTTACAACAAACGGCAAATAAATGAATAAATAAATAAATTCAAATTAAAAATGATGAACAATGAGTATTATGAGGTTATTGAGTATTGAGAAGACGAGAGAGGAATGTCTTGTCTTGGTAGGAGGAGTAAATGTTTTGGTGTAATTGTGCGTTCGTCTTCGCATATCACGGGATGTAGATTTGACAGGTGGGAGGATCTGATGGAGTACATGGTGCGGGTTATTGGTAACTCTTGAAAACAAGCGTTCATCAAGAGATGAAAATATTGCTTTTATTTTAGGATAGTTAGAAGGAAGGAAGTTAAACCTTATAAATTTATTAAGTAAAGGTTGAAGTTGTTTTAAATGTTCGCTATTGGCAAATCCACACCATGAAGGTGCTGTATATTTTATGGGATATATAATTAGGGATTCTGTTATATCATATAGTTTAGGACCATAAAGTCCATGAGCCATAATTATTTTAAGCGCATGAAACGTTTGGTAGCATTTTGTAATAATAATTTTATGGAACTTTCTTCCCCCTAATCTTACTTCTCTTACTTCTCTACTTTCCTTTCGTAAAGCCATCAAATCTTTTTTATTTAAACAGTTCGTAGCAGAGCACTCTTGAAAAGTTTTGACCAGCGCTATATAAATACTAGATTAGATTAGTGATCTTGAACAGTATAGAATCAGCTTTTTATAAACGATTTGATTAGATTATACAGGTTAATATATTTCCATATTTGGGTTCTATGTATACGTTGCCAAAGTGATGCCAGTTATTGCCGCTGAGTTTCCTCAAATTTCACTATTTTAATCACTTTTTTTCAACTTTTTTAATGATTCATTGTTTTAAATTAATATTTCATTGTGTTTAACATTTTTAAAAACTTTTTTTCTTGCGATTTGATAACATTCTGTTCTCGTATATTTTAATGTTTTCTTTTTTTGTTCGATTGTTCGCCGTGTTTTTGTAACATTTTCAGCGTATGTCTGGACTTGATTTAATAAAAACTACAAAAAAAAAGATTAATGATTTAAAGATTTTCAAAAAAATTAATTAAACTATCAAAAAATGATGAAAATTGTACATCGAATAAGACTGAAATTGTTAATTATTTTTTTCCAATCTTTCAATTTATAGACATAAGTTTCTTTCAAATTGTTTGATATAGTAAGCACACAACATCATTCATTCATAAACCGATAACTTTTAAAAATGAACTTTAATAGAGTAAGCGTCGTTTTGAAAGATATTGATGTTCCAGAAAATAAGTTTTTCAAGGAATAGAAACCGCATCATTTGACATAAATCCTATTAATAGTACTAATTGTCTTAATAAATCAAAAAAAAATATTAAACAAATGACAAAAACTACAAAGAAAATAATAAAACATAAAGAAATACCTGGAGAAGGAATAAAAACGAAAGAAAAGATATCCATAGACAATGAGATATTAACCGAGACTAAATTGAAGGATTATGTCGAACACGATTCTAAAAAATATGCCACTCGAGTTTTTGACAAATCTCTTAAATTCAAAGATTATTACTATGTGAATGAGCATGACCCTGGAGGTTGTAAGACGCTTCATTGCTACCAAGATGAAGTTAATCATTTAGAACCGAAAAAATATCAGGAATTCGTAAATGAATTTTTAGATTTAGCTCTGATTGAAGTTAAGCCTGGAAGACCTTTATATTCCATAGCCATCATGCACCATGGAGCAAATCACCTGCCTGATTTACTAGATTACTTAGCAACCAGCCAGCCATCATTGGTGATTAAAAGAATGTTGATGGGCCAATCTGATGTGGAAACACTCACCATGAAAGCTTACCAAGAAAAAGTTCTCTCATCCTACTCTTCTGGAACATACAGGTTCATTTGTATATTAAATTTTTTAAATCAAGTAGAACATGATGGTAAGCAGATTATTTAAAAAAAAAATTGTTTAATTGATTGCCAAACAGTTCTTCTAAACTTCAGGTGTGGTCCATTGTTGCAGTTGAGCATGGTGGGGTGTACAGCCGAGGAGTCAGGTGCCTACTTGGAGGAGTTGCTTGATCTGATGGAAGAAAACCACCTTATCAAGCAGATGCTGCCCTGGGGAGGCAGGTCTTGCTTGGAAGGCATGCCTCGTTGCAGCAGCAATGATGGGCCCATCCTTTGGTGTCGCTGCGGAGAACAAGTAGTGCCTCCGATGAACACTGCTTCCAACAAGGGAACCACTAAGAAGAGGTAAATAATCTATGGTTTCTTTTTTGAAGTAATTCTGTCTCTACTTTCCTTGAATGAACTATGCTTCTCAAAATGAACTGTTCAATTCAATTGCCACACTCACTGCCATTTCAGCAGAGGCATAAATGAGTTGAGGCGACTGCAGTACCTGCCACGGGCCAGTGAGACAAGGGAGGTGGTGGTGGAGGACAGGACCAAGTGTCATGCAGACCAAGTGGGAGGTCTGCTGCACAAGCAGCCCACAGCTGCAGTGGGAATCTTGAAGGCCATTCATGCAGGTCATGCACACACTGGCAGAAGAGTAGTGAAGGAGGTGGTGTGTGTGGATGCAGAACACTTTGAAGCCATTGTGGACAGACTCAAACTCGACCTCCTTGAGCCTCCCATGAGCCAGGTCTGTGCAGCTTTTTGATTTTTGTGTTTTTATTCTTTATTCAAACAAACTCTAGGATACTTAATCATTGGTTGCTTGTCTTAGTGCTTCACAAATCAGATTTTTCATTGTTGATTGTTAACTCCAGTGTGTCACTTGGTTGGATGAGGCGAGACTGAACCAGCTTAACCGGGAGGGAATTAGAACGGGCAGGGTGAGTCTGAGGGACAACGACGTCTACATCATACCACGCAACGTAGTGCACCAGTTCAAGACCATCACTGCCACCACCTCGGTGGCCTGGCACGTGTGTCTAAGGCAGTACCACGAGGATGGCAAGTGCTCCTGTGGCCACGTGCAACAAGAAGGACCCGATGCTTCAGAACTCGAAAAAAATTCTCCAGAGGTGGCTGAAAAGAAGAAACGAAAAAAAGAAGTGAAAACCGATTATGAAATTGAAAAAGAAGAAAAAAAACAAAAAAATGACATTTGCAGTAGGGTTTCTGAGGAAAACACGTCAACGGACAAAAAAAATAGTGATGAAAAAGCAGAAAGTTGCGTAGGTCTAGTCAAAAAGAAGAAGAAGCAGTGATGGGACTTTTTCAATTTTCTATTTCACACTTTCAGTTTTAATTCGTTTGGGGAATATCGTTGATGTTGATGACGTTGATGATGACGACGACGACGACGATGATGATGATGATGATGATGATGATGATGATGATGATACTGATGATGGTGACAAAGTAAATCACAAGAAAACACCATCCACGACTTTTACACTCCACCTCACCACCTCCACAAATAGTTTTCCTCCCAGCAACCTTATGCCCGACAGAGGCACCCAGCAACGACACAATGCCACCTAATGTGGAACAAACTGCCACTAGCAGCTGAATAACACAAGAATATTAAAATGATATCAATTTTTCGAATTTATTTTGTTACAGTTTTTTTGCTTAATTTTTTTTGAAGAAATTGAAATAAAATATTGTTCATTTTATGTTACTTCAGTTATGTTTAAAGCTATCTTTTAATCGAATTAACTCTTGCATAAATATTTCACAACTGCATGTGTCAGATTGAAAGTGTTGCTATACGTTAAGGATGTCTTTCGCATTAGTGCATAAATGCTCAGAAAAGGCATGTGTGCTAATCGAAGATTTACAAATTTTAATTGAGAAACAGTTTGCCGATAAGAACAAGTAAGTAAATGAATGTGCCATTGCTACAATATAAATATGTATTGGGTTCTGCTTAAAGCATATCTGTAAGTGCTCAGAACCCACTCAAATGTTTCATTGGCTCACATTATAGACATGATTTGGTGGTTAAAAAGACAGCGGAAAGTTGCATGGACCTCAAGAAGGCTATGGCGAGCCATTATTCTTCAAAATGCCTTTCCAACATAGCCTACAAACTGTTTACACTGCTCATCACCACTGCTGAGCACCTCCAGTTGACGCAAAGATTTGTGAAGGTTCGATTATCAATCATCACAAACACGAATATTATTATAGTGGCATTAACCCCGTTGAGTTTCCTAGGCCACTTTTCATCAGATCATGAAAATAACATTAAATATTAAATTACTAATTTTTTCAGATTTTGAACTTTTTGGAAAGAGCAAAAAAGGGCAGTTTGAATTATGGTATTGACAAATTTTGGCTTCAAGTTTTACCTTTCTTTGACTCTCCACACAATGACTTTGAGTTCACTTACAAAGCCAGAATGTGTAAGTTGCAAACTTCAATTTTTTGAACACACACACTTTATTGTCTTCTTGTATGTACATCATTGAAGTATTCTCATGCCAAACAAGAGAGTCCTTCCACTTTAAATCCTTTTTAGTCAGTTTATCAGTTGAAACACTGCCTCTCATATGGACCTTCATGCCACTCTCTCAAGACCACTTCCTCATCACCATTCTTTCCAAGTTGAACCTTCATAGTCTTTGTCTCTGAATCGAGTTTTGGGAAATATATTCAAAAAAATAATTTAAAAAAATTCAGTACTTTGTCTAAAGTCAAGAATATTTTGTGTCCAGTCTCAAAGTACCTGATACATCATTGCAGGATCAGGCTGGAAGGGATCAAGAGCTCCTCGTTAAGCACCAAACAGGCCACCTACCACCTTCTCAAGGTGTCTGCGTGTCCACATGGGTGTCATGCACCCACTACTTGTTGCACTGATTCACTGACAGTGTTTGTTGTTGCTCTGGTCCAGTAACATCTCCATCCCTTCCAGATTGCTCTCCAAATGGTGCAGCAGTGTGAAAGATCTAGAAGCAATACTAGCAATACTAGCAATAATAATAATAATAATAATAATAATAATAATAATAATAATAATAATAATAATAATAATAATAATAACAATAATAATAATAATAATAATAATAATAATAATAAAATTAATAACAATAATAATAATAATAATATTGATAATAATAACAATAATAATAATGATAAAATCAATAATAATAGCAACAATGGCTGGATTGACAAATGGTTCGGTCACCTGATATGCACTTCCCTGCTCATCTTGTCTCAAGAGGTAGCCCCTTGCAAAGTATCAAGCTGTGCCATTATACAAAGCTGGTTTATACAAAAAAATATATAACTAAATGATGCAATAATCTTTTGAATCTTCACTTTCATTTTAATTGTCTCATATATTTCCATGACAACAAAAAACAACACGTTGCAAAGGACATGACAAAAGACCTGTTGTTGTTGTCGTCCTCGTTGCTATGCAAGGTGGTGAACTTGACAGAGGAGAAGGATGTTGCTGTGTTGGAGATGGTGCATTCCTTCATCAGAGGTGCCTCTTGAGACAGATTGGTGGAGTGGTTGCATGTTGCTTATACAGTTGTTGTTGTTATTGTTGTTGTTGTTGACGTAGTATTAATAGTAGTAATAGCTGTTGTTTTTTTAGTAGAGGTTACTGGTATTATTATTTTCTTATTCTTAAGTGTGTGTTTCATTCATGACAACCGCAGTTGTAATACAACAAATGACTTCCACTCAGTCCTCCTCCATCACCCACAGATGCGCCCTCGTTACCACCACACAGCGTCAACTTCCTCATCCTCCACCACAACATCCTCTCTTATCTCCCTCTTTCTTTACTCCTTTTCACTCCAAGCCAGAAAAAAGAACCCATTCTCACTTATAGCAGAAGCGGGGATGGTGTTTCGAATGATGCCGCTGCAAGAGGCGATCATCTCTTACCTACACTACGCTACCAATTGCAGGAGTTACGCAAGGATGAAGGCTACATTGACGGGCTGCTGCGTCGAGGTGCGATGGTGGAGTGGCTGGGTGAGAGTGACGGCGGTGAGGTGGAGAATAGGTGTGGTACAGGAAATAACGATGCCAAGCGTAACACCATCAGTTCAACAATGAATACCAAGCTTGATGTTATAAACAAGGAAAATAATAAAAACAAAAATAATAACGAAAATAATAATAATAATAATAATAATAATAATAATAATAATAATAATAATAATAATAATGATAATAGTCATCAATTGATGGACGTGGTGGCCTGCCTGAACGAACACATGCACCAGCACCTGTTCCACAAGCTCCATGAGACTGCATACATTACCTTGTCAGAGGCACTCGACAATGGTTGCTCTCCTGAGACCCTACAGCTCATTGCCACCGCCGATGTTAACTGTGACCCTCATGATGATGTTTATGAAGGTGGTGACGAGGGTGATGGTGACCCTCATACAATCATCAATAAAAGACGGCACGACGCCCAAATGTCCATACTGATGTACACATACACGCACAGTGTGCACTGCTGCCTCTCCTACAGACACCTCGCCTTCCACGCCCTCAAGGTGTTGGTGCTGTGGTTCGAGAGGGTCAGGAAGGTAGAGGGACAAGCAGGCGTGCAGAGATGTGCAAGCAAAGGTGTGCAAGTTGATGAGAAGTGAGTGCAAGCATCGATCATTCACCATCAAGCATCATTACCATGCACTCATTGCCTTCGTTGCTCTTCATTCGTTTGTCTTGGAGCCTTTGAAATTGGATTCATGTTTATTTTTGTTGTTTAATATCTTTAAATATTCATCATCATACTTCGCCAACGCCAGATCGATGGTGATTGTGGTGGTGGCGGAGATGTGGAGGGTGGTGTCGTTGAACGTGGACAGCCAGGTGGACGGGGTGGCTGAAAGGGTGGTGGAGGCGCTCTCGAGTGCACTGGCTGTCTTGCGAACCTTCAGGGGGGGTGGAACATTTGTGTTTGCTTGCTTGCATGCTTCGAAGCAAGCAATATTAAACTCCAATAACCTCACTACATAAATTGTATGAAAGCTTCAAATTCTAGGACTATTTATTGTCACAAATCTAAACTCATCTGATTTAATCGAATATCATTTGAACTACTTTCATAAAAGCATTTTTATATTACTGATTAAGTACCATGCAAGAGCTAGGAAGGTTTCTTAATGAGAGAATGTATCTGCATTGCAGTGTCACTACACTGCAGACGTAGTGCAGTGGTTGCTGGAGCGAGTGCAGGAGTACAGCTGGAAGAGCAGAGGAAAGTACCTTCTGATGCAGCCCCTGCTGCCTTTCACGCCCTTGCAAGGCCTGGTCTGTGCCCTTCTCTCATCAATCCATCACTGATGCTTTCTCTTCATTCATCACTCAGTGCTTCTTCTTTACAATATCATACAAAATAATATACAAATTGTGCACTAAGGGAGCTGTGTGAATGCTTGAGTTGCTCATTGAGGTGTACAGCCTTGTGTTGCAACAGCAGACATCTCCACAGGACGTGACACGTACCATGGCTGGCTTGCAGCTGTGCCTCAGCACCAATCACCTCACTCCCTGCAGCTCCTCCGTCTACAAGGCCATCCTGCAGGCCTTCAAGTTTGTGCACCCACATGAAAACTTTGCTTGAAACCACACTTTTATCGACCTTTGTTCTTCGTCTCATTACTATATTTATTTCGAACTGGCTTTGAATGATTTCGAATACAGCAAGACACCTCCAACAGAAGCCGCAACGACTCCTTGCAGCTGTGGACGGACCGCTGTTCCAAGTTGCTCGTGCAGTCGCTGCAAAGTCCCTCCCAGTGAGCGCCTGTTGCTTCTTTCAACTAATAATCTCTTGGAATTAACAATTGATCTTTGTCGGAATGTGTTCTTCGTCGTCTTTCATGATTCACGACCCACCTTCTCACTGCAGTCTGGAGAGAGACAATGCATGTCACTATTGGCTCGTGCCCACCTTGCAAACTTTCCCTTTCACCTTCGGGGTTCTCGTCTCAATGATCCAACCTCCACCAACGTCCAACCACCCTCTACCACCTTCATCTCCAGTTGACACCACACCACCCGTAAAACTCCCTCCTCCCACACCAGCTCCCTCCTACTTGGACTTCCTGGACAGCCGTTTGTCGGTCGTCTTTGCAGCCAAAATGACTGGCATCTCCTACGACAGTGTGTGTGCTGGGAGTGATTATGAGCTCATCAAATTACTACCACTGTACCAATATGTGCATCTTTCATCATTGTACCACATATAATTGTACAATTATTCAAATTTATTATCTCTTAGAGTTATGGTATGGTCTTGAAACTGGTGTCAAAGCCACTCTGAGTGTTTTAGTGCATTGAAACGCTTGGCAAAAATATAAATAAATAAAAAATTAATAATGATAAAGGCTTAAAATGTTAATAACCATTGCCTTCAGTCCCTGTATGCCTGTCACGTTGAAGAGGCGTTGAAGAGCGCCTGCAATGAGGTGCGCATTAAGGCGTTCAAGGTCATCTGCCTGTCTCCGTGCACGTGTGGTGGGTGATGGAAGAGGTGGAAGAGGTGGTGGGTGGTAGGTGAAAGTTTGAAGTTAATGGGTGTTCGGTGGAAGACTGACGTAAATTGATGGGTCGGTTTCTTTGGCAAGTTGCTTCATGGCACTCCATGCCAAGTTCCCATGCAGCTTGACCACAAGCTGCCACCACCCACAGATCCTCCTTCCCCTTCCAACCTCCTCCTCTTTACTTCTTACCTCCCCCACCAACTCTGCACTGACCACCCCGCCTTCAGGAAACAACTGGAAAAGTGTGTCAGGAGCATCATCATTAGGTCGCCGCTCAGCATCCATGCATTAATGGCCATATTTACTATTGTTCGTAATTCATGGTTTAATAAGTTTTGTTTGCATTGTGTTATAATTTATGATTCAGTTAGTCATAATAATATTTTCATTTATATTGTTTCTCGCTATTTGTATACCGTTGTGGAGGCAGTTCGGCATTGTTGACTGGCTTGATGAAACTAATCAATCAATTCTCTTTTAAATTAATTTCTGCTCATCTTCGCGTACCCACAGAGCAAGAGATTTCTCGCTCAACGCCATCAGACTTGCCATCAAACAGGATAACAAGAAGGCCAAATCTAAAGATTCTGGCTTCGATACACATGCCAGCTCTGGCAACGATCAAGTGGACTTGTGTATTGGTTAGTTACTCTTGATGCCTGCATGTTCAGCGTATGCAGGCCGTTCAACGTCTATTTATAGCAGACATATGTCATAAGTAGAACCAGAAACTACACCAACGAACATCATTCAACCACACCTCATAACACAAAAAATCAACCATCTGACATGGTGTAACACCGCAAGCGCGTGGACGCTCACACATACACACACCCACACACACACACACACACACACACACACACACACACACACACACACACACACACACACACACACACACACACACACACACACACGCACACACACACACACACACACACACACACACACACACACACATACACACACACACACACACACACACACACACACACACACACACACACACAGAGCTCATCAACAGGACGTGGAACACTTGCATACGTCACATCACAGCCTGCTCCAACATTCAGTCCCTCGACTCGTGCCTGCAACTCTGCTCTATCGTGCTCTCCTGTCTGTTCCTCAAGGAAGACCAGTCCGTCAGAAAGGCCGCTGTGCCTGGTGGGTGTTTTGGTGGGTTCCTGGGGGTGGCGTTTGGTGTGGCGTGGTGTGATGTTGCGGGATGCTGTGGGGTGTGGTGCTGTATGGTGTGGTTCTGTGTCATGGTGTGGCGTCTGGTGCTCTGTGATGTGGTGGTGTGTAGTGCTGTGTAAGGATGTGTGGGGGTCTGTGATGTTTGTAGTGTCTGGTAGTGTGTGGTGGTGGTCTGGTGGTTTGGTGGTTGTTTCGTCTTTGTTGTGAATTATTCTTCGCTGTGGTTTAATGATAGTGATTGAGAGTTTTCCTTAGCAGGGGAAGGAGGCGGTGAAGTCGTATTGGAAACTTTGTGATCCTATAAAAAAATTAATTTCTTCGATGAGAAAGAAATAAATTATTCAAATTGAAATGCCAACCAATCAACAGTCGATGTTCATCTACTCAACTCTTCCACCAATCAAAAGAAACTATGCAACTTTTTCGACCAATCAGCCGTCAGACATTTTGTCACGTGCATCATGCATCCTGTATCATCAATATCATTGGCTGCGTGTGACATTATATCGAACTACTTCCCACCGGATGGTTCGTTCACCCACGTGACAACTTCCCCATGAACGTTTAATTGTCTATAACAACTACAACGATGTTTCTTTCGAAAAACACCTCTCCCATTCAAACAGTCATATTGCAAGAGAATTGGACGTCAACGCTTGAAGGGAATGACACCACACCGCACATCAAGTACGAAGCCATGCTGAGCAAGGCACTGAACTTGAGTGGCAGTTTCAGGAGCAGAGTGTGTCAGGCGGGGGTGGCGCTCAGCTGCCTGCTTTTTCAGTCCTTCGTGCTGCCACGTTTTCAACTCGTGAGTCTTTCGAGGACTGCTAGTGGTCAGTTGAAGATTGCCGTCCAAGACATTGACAGCAACAACAATGACAGCAACAATGTTGACAGCAACAACAGCGACAACAACAATGACAGCAACAATAATGACAGCAACATCAACGACAGCAACAACGACAGCAGCAATGACAAAGCCTCCAGGGGCCTGCATCTGATGGCAGGCCTGTTGGACGTTCTAGAGGGAGACTTGCAGGCGGTGCAGAAGGACATTGTGGCACACGCCTTTGACAGGCCTCTCTATGGTTCGTCTGCTACATTTCATCTCCGTGCCTCTTCTGTTGCGTCATGTCCGTCCTCATCTCGGAACTGCAACCACTGCGCCTCCCACAGGAATGCTGGCAGTACTCAACAAGTGCCTGCAAAACCTGCCTATCCTCAACAACAACAAAAACAACAACAACAACAACAACAGTTTGGATAGGAAGTTGAGAGACATGGCTCAGAAACTGGTGAGTTTGAGTGGAAACTTGCTGACCTACGCTATGGACATCTTTGGAGGGGGTTGTCTTGACGACGGTAGGAATGTGCTGATTAATTGTTTAAATGTGTCGCTCATTTGGTTGATAACTGGTTTTTGATGTACACGGTGTAAAGTGACATTTGTAACTGAGTCGTTTTGTAACTCTGCAGAAACAGCTCCTTCTTTCGAACAAACCTCTCTGTCTATTGAGCAACTGGTGCAACGTCTATTGATCAATGAAAATAATAATAACAAAAACAAAAACAATAATAATAAAAATAATAATAATAGTGAAAAAAGGAATAGAAATACTAACGGCGTTTCCATTGACAACCTCAAAGAGATGTTGAGCTTCTGGTGCTGGAATAATATCAAGGTGCTTTATTAATATCAATACTGCTCTGTGAATACATACAGTGCGTAACACATGAATCACCATGGCAACAACGAGACACAAAAAATGAACAGTTTTTCCGTTTCCACAGGAGGTGGGCTCAATACTAGGCACCTTGTCGGTGTGCCTATCTAAAAATAACCTCAGTCCACGTGACCTGGATTGCGTCACTGCCATTGGTCAGCTTCTCTACAAAACACTCACTCAATGTAGACACAGGGTTAGTTTTGGGCATTCGTTGTTTGAGCAACTCCTGTCAGTCAACTTTCTTCCTACACAGCCACTATCGACAACAGCGAACATCTATCAATTCAATATAATGAAATACAAATACGAATTTTATTATAGCGGCATTAACCCCATAGAGTTTCGAGGCCTCAAAGGCTTAAAACCTCCATCGTCATAACAACACTACCACTACCATTGCTACCATCACCACCACCCCTTGTAGGGAGCCATTGAGAACTGCACAGAAGGCCTGCAGAAGTACTGTTCTTGCATGATGCGGTCCCCACACCACTGCTTCAATGCCATTCCAGGTCTGTTGCTGCACCAGGTGCTACGGCACTTACCCCTCCTCAGCCAGGCCTCCACCACTCGCAGGTCTGCTGGCCTGCCTTCCATCCTTCTGGCCATCCTCTCGTCCGAAGCCTCCCTCAGTCAAGTGTGTGTGTGTTTGTGCGTTTTTGTGTGTGTGTTTGTGTGTGTGTGTGTGTGTGTGTGTGTGTGTGTGTGTGTGTGTGTGTGTGTGTGTGTGTGTGTGTGTGTGTGTGTGTGTGTGTGTGTGTGTGTGTGTGTGTGTGTGTGTGTGTGTGTGTGTGTGTGTGTGTGTGTGTGTGTGTGTGTGTGTGTGTGTGTGTGTGTGTGTGTGTGTGTGTGTGTGTGTGTGTGTGTGTGTGTGTGTTTTTAAGAGGGAGTTGGGGCATCTCACCACAGAGCCACCTCTTGAGAGCCACAGTGGAACGTTTGGTTGCTGAGTTGAACTCATCCTTCAAACAACAGGCTTTGGCTTCGACTGCTGCTTCCACATCCACCTTCCCTACCTCCACCACAATCTCTCCCAACACCACCACTTTACCGAACAAGAGTACTTCTTCACTCACCAATTCCTCATCTACAATCACAACCACACCCACCAATGCCACTACTACTAGCACCACTACCATCAACCACACCTCACTCAATACCAACACCACTACCATCAACAACACCTCACTCAACACCACCACCACACCGAGCACCAGGGACGACCCTAGGGTGCATAGCTTGAACATCTTAAAGGCTCTGTTGCACGAGTCCACCTTCTCTGACGTCATGAGTGCCTACCTGGAAGCGCTGGCTGTGCTTGCCGTGCATGCCTTCGACGCTGAAGACTGGGTCGTCAGAAACGCCTCTCTGCAACTCCACGGTACCACGGTGGTCTTGGAGGCTTGATGTCAATATCACTTCGTTGTGCTATGTTCAATTTGGTCTCTTTGTTTGTTTTTCGCACTAATAAATTTTTCTATTTCAGTATTTCATTGCTTTTTACCCATAAGTTTAAATTTATTTCAAATTTAGTTTCTCCAGCCACTTTTGCCAACGTCCACAGGGTCTCTGGTGGCGAGGATGTTGGGCGAAAAGATGTCCTCGCAGGAGAGTATGCAGGCAGCCACTCCAGAAGACTTCGTGGCAAGATTTCCAGTCTTACACCGCTGTATTCTCTCCTTCCTCGCCAGAGAGTGTGCTCATATGTTTGGTTCACAAGCACCAACTGAGATGGCGTCTGTGGGAGGTAACAAACTGTTCTTTGAAGGGAAGACACACCGAGGCTTCACAGACTTTTCTGGCCTTTTCGACATCGTCTCAACTTCCAAAGCACTTTCTCATCAAAGCACCACCTCCCACCAGTCATCTCTTGTCCCCATTCTCTCTCTTCTCTCTCACCTCTCCAACCCAATCTCTTCCAACAGTTGCCATCAAGGGGACCTCCACGAAGCCACCAACCAGTCAGCTACTCATCCTTCTTTACTCCATTTCATGTGGCTTCACCATCTATTCTACCACCATCCTCCATCACGATCATCATTTCATCATATTTTTTTCACCGCCACCATCATTATTCCGTCACCCATATATTCTATAGATGTTTTTCCAAAAACCTTCACTAAAGACTGCCAACAACTCAACAGAACTCTCGCTCTGACCCTGAATCTCCTTCAACACTCAAGTTTGGTGGTCAGAAAGTTAAGCGCCAAAGTGTCATGCATTTTCTTCAGCAACAAGCGCCTCTTCCTGACCTCTCTGCAGTCTCTCATTCATTTCATTGTTTCTCAAACGCGACACCTAGCGAACAATCTGCTGCATGGGCTTCTTCTGCTTCTCTCTCAAATGACTCCTACCGCCTTGCTACTGTAATCTTACACATTTCGCCCAATTACATTTTGATAGTTTTTGAAACAATGAGTATAAAATTAATTTTTGAAGTGACTTTTACCAGAATTTCATGCCACATCCGAATTCCTATATCTCTATCACCACCATTTCTTTAAACCATTCCAGCTTGCAACCAGACCAACGAGAACGTTTGGCTTCTTCAATTGGCGGCATGATATGGCTGATAGATTCACCATGTCACGTGGTGGCAGCGGAGTATGTGCGACTGTTGGGAGCCTGGGGAAAGGGTATAGGTGTTAGTGGTGCAGTCCTGATCACCGAGTGGACTGAGGACGCTCATGGCGTTTGTGCATTATCTTCTTACATAACTACCCTTTGATGATTTCAAGTATCAAGATTTGGTTCCCTCGAGAAAGACTAATATTTGTTATTATAATGTATGTTTCCATCAACCACTCCTTCACCAGCCTGGAGAGCACGACAAACGACGTTGCCTGCTCCACAACTACCTGAGCGGGGTCTCTAATGGAGGGTTCCCTACAGCAGAGGCATGCAGGGTAGAGGAAGGGGTGGCAAAGGTGTTGTTGTGCATGAAAGCCTCGAAAGGATCTCTCCTGCAGCTGTGTCTGCAGTGGCTAGAAGAAGTGCCTGAGGCACGCCTGAAACTGTTGATGCTGCGGAAACTACAGGCGAGTTTGTGGTTGTTTGCAAACTCGGAAAGTTCTCGTTGAGTTCCAAATGTTTTTTTTATACTTTGGGTCGATATCTTAAACTTTTTCCATTTTAATAGAAGTTTTTTTAAATATTTTATCGTTTTTGTAGGACGCCCTCTGGGGAGTGATTGGGATGGTGGTTCAGCAGGAGGATGAGTTGAGAGTTGAAGCGGGCGACACCAAAAGTTGCGTGCACAACTTCAAAGTCCTTTGTCATGTCACCAAGCTGCTGCTCTACCTTAGTAACAATGATGATGGTGATGACGAGGAGGAGAGAAGAGTTAGAGACATCATGAAAAGATACAACACTTTGTTGAGAATTTGCAACAGAAGCATCACATCCACAAAAGGTATATTCAATACAAAAATTCACAAAGGATTTTGTTTACTTTTATACGAAAGCCAGACCCATTCTTCCGTTACTTTCACAACCACTCACACAGTCACAAGACATAGCTACACCCCCTCTCAACGAGCCTTCCTTCTGCTTAGCAAGTTTTTGAAGCCACTGGTAGCTGGTGTGGCTGATGTGGTTGGTGTGGCTGGTGTGGATGGTTCAAGAGGCCACACACGCACCCAACTCATGTGTGTTTTATTCGATATTTTGCTTCATGTATCTTACAGAACTACATTTGATAGGCAGACAACTTTCAACCATTGTTTCACTTGCTGATTTCACGTGCGTCAAGTAACTTATGAATCTATTAAATTCTGCAGAGGCATGGTGGTGGAGTGGTCGAGGATGTTGTTGGTAAGCAGCGAGTGTGGCTTGCACTCGGAGGTTAGAAGCACCTCAGTGGCCTGTATGGAGGCTGCTATCACTGCTGTGCATCCTTTTCTCGTCACTTGCTTGGAACACGATGGATGGCAGGGAAGCAAGAAGCTCGCCTTGATAAGCTACAAGAAGTGAGGCCACTTCGTTGCATGAATTGAAACGTTTTGTTTGTGTTTTGTTACTCCAACATTTTGCCGTCTACTTTTTAACCCTCATTTTCCCACCATCTTACGCTCATCCACATTCTATCCACCACCTCCATACCACACCCATCAAAGTTCCACACACCACCACATCACCTCCAGCGTGTACAGGTCATGCGTCAACTACTTCAATGACGAGGAGGCCACCATACGCAACCAGGCCTCAAAAATTCTTTCTATTCTTTCTTCTCACACCCCTTCCGCTCCTCTCACCTACCCCACTTCTGCCCTTTCCTCTTCTCCAAACTGCCCAGTCCTAATACTGCATCACTCGCTGGCTTTAAAGGTGGTGATTTGTCTATGAGTTCATTCCGTTCACCACTAATAAAATTTGTTTCTAGCAAAATAAACTTTTTAACCAATGTGAGGAATGAGTATTAATAAGGTGGCGTTGGCATTTGACGGTTTAAAAACGTTATAACCGAAGATTTTATTCAATGTGGTTTTCACGCAGTTTCTATGTCATCTTTCCAGGCCTACGTCAGACTCTTTCTGCTCGCCCCTACCAAACACCACCACCGCCTCGTGCACTTCCTCTGGACCCATTCACTCTCCCACCACAACCGTGCCTTTACTGGCAATGGAGATGAAGATGAGGATGATGAAGAAGATGATGGAGAAAGAAACGAAGAAGATTTCATGCAGGAAATTCTTCGCAATTTCAAGTTATTCAGATTTAAGAACCGTTTCAACTTATTGCCTTTTTTTTTCATTATCAGAATCAGGGTTATTTAACACTACTAATAATCCTCAATACTCTCTTAGATACATTGGTATAATTATTTTATATTTGTTCTGTCATCATCATCTTCTTCTACTTTCTCCTCCTCTTCCTCCTCCTCCTCCTCCTCCTCTTCCTCCTCCTCCTCCTCGTCTTCCTCCTCCTCCTCCTCCTCGTCTTCCTCCTCCTCCTCCTCCTCCTCCTCCTCCTCCTCCTCCTCCTCCTCCTCCTCCTCCTTTTTTTCCTTCTCCTTCTCCTTCTCCTCCTTCTCTTCCTCCTCCTCCTTCTCTTCCTCCTCCTCCTTCTCTTCCTCCTCCTCCTCCTCCTCCTTCTCTTCCTCCTCCTCCTCCTCCTCCTCCTCCTCCTCCTCCTCCTCCTCCTCCTCCTCCTCCTCCTCATCCTTCTCCTCCTCCTCCTCCTCCTCCTCCTCCTCCTCCTCCTTCTCCTTTTCTTCCTCTTCCTCCTCCTCCTCCTCTGTCTCCTCCTTTGTCTCCTCCTCCTCTTCCTCCTCCTCCTCCTCCTCCTCCTCCTCCTCCTCCTCCTCCTCCTCCTCCTCCTCCTTCTCCTCCTTCTCCTCCTCCTCCTCCTCCTCCTCCTCCTCCTCCTCCTCCTCCTCCTCCTTCTCCTCTTCCTCCTCCTCCTCTTCTTCCTCCTCCTCCTTCTCCTCCTTTTGCTCCTCCTCCTTCTCCTCCTTCTCATCCTCCTCTTTCTTCTTTTTTTTTCATTATCATCATCATCATCAGCACGCAGACGTACGAGTTGTTTGTAGCTGACGAGGAAAACTTGTACCTTGAAAGCACCATCTTGCACGCCACCATTGCCAACGTCATCATGGTGCGTGTTTGTTTGCTTTTTATGTATTTTGTTGTTTATGTTTCTGTTGTTGTTTGTGTTTTTGTTTTTTTCTATTAAGAAAAAAACGGATTCCACCATCACTAACACCATCAAAAACACTACACATCATAGCACCATAAACACCACATCTTCACTCACCACCTTAAACACCACCACTTCACATGCAACCACACACCACACCATCACTTCACACACTACACCACTCCACACACCACACCACCACTTTACACACTACACCACCACCCTCACTTGCAGGACACCAGAGTTTCCTTCAAGCACCACACAGAGACCTTGGCTTGCATGCTCAGACACCACAAACGGCTGTTGCGTGTGTTGTGTTCTTACCTGCCACAACTGCGGAGTAAGCGCCCACTGCAAGCAATATGAATTGAGCCATGTTCATGAAATGAATATAGTCTTTCTAGATCATCCAATATAATTATATTTTGCATAACGATAATATTTTACAATATAATATAATTTTTTTTAAATCTTATAATTTATTTCTTCATCCATGTATCCTCCATGCGCAACACGCGAAGAAGCATCACTTATCACTTCCACCTGCCTGCCTGCTTTCGCGTGATGGTGGTACTGAGGCAATACCGCAGGTGTGCATCTGCTGGAGCTGGCTTCGAACAAGCACCTCACCTGCCTTCTCTCTTGCCACTACTGGAGACTGCTTGTGCTGAGGAAGCTTGTGGCTGGGCTGGAAGAGGAGGAGGAAGAGGAAAAAAAAGATGAGGAGAAAAATGAAGGAGAGGGAAAAAAAGAAAGACAATTTTGGCAAAAGGAGATGGAGGATCTTGAGAGGGATTTCAAAACGTTAGAGACGTTCATGGAAGCTTTCATGGTGCGTTTCTAAATGTTCCCACCGAATGTCCCTTGTTACGAAGCATCATTAGCTGCATTTACCATTTTGTTTGGAGCGTTTCAGGTGAATAAAAAAGGCTTTATTGTGTACGTTTCGAAACCAAGAAAATGTTATCAGTGAAATATACAAAAAATCTCGCAAGCGCTTTGCATGCTATAAAAGGAATGAGTGAAAAAGTTGTTATGAAGTGAGCATGCGGATCTGTGCGAAGACGGATATTGTGGAGCTGCAGGGAACATAAAGGCATTAGTAGGAGGTAATTTCTCTTTAAAGTTATTTTTTATTTTTTGGCAAGCATTGAGCATAAGGAGGTTTTTGTGTGGTTTTGAGCAACTTGATTAAGAATGAATGGTGAGTAGTTTTTGGGAGGATGAGAAGGTTCGTTTGCATATATACCGTTGTTTTAACGTGAAAACACTGCAGAAGTTGTAGAAGGCTGATTGAGCAAAACTGCTGATTGATCGAATGAAAACACTCTGTTACTAATACCTCTGACCTTCGAGTGCAGAAAATGCTTGTTTTAAGCATTTGAAAACTTGGCATAAAACTTTCGAGAACAAAATGAATCTGAAGAACTTCCATAGACAGTCCAGTTTGGAGAGAAGAAGGCTTGATGGAAAGATTGAAGATGAGGGTAGAATGGTAGAGGGAAGGATGGGAAGGTGGGTGTCAATGGACGATTTGCAAAGCAGAGTGGAAGAGGCGGTGTGGCTGAGAAAGATGAGAGAAATTTTATTTTCCAACTCCCCCCCAACCCGCCAATCCTTTCCCACCCATATCTCGCAACTCACCGATCACCTCTTTATTGGCAACCAAAAAAACGCAAACGATCTGGAGAATTTGCACTGTCTGGGCATCACCCACGTCCTCAACTGCGCTCCTTCCAAGCGTAGAATCAACCCACTGGAGAACCCATACCCGCAAGAGGGAGGCCTCCGAGCCTACCTGGCTATCCCTGCCGAAGACAAGGAGGACTACGACATAAGCGTGCACCTCGACCGCACCAGCACCTTCATCGACAAGGCTAAGGAAGAGGAGGGGAAGGTGTTTGTGCACTGCAACATGGGCGTCAACAGAAGTGGAGCCGTGGTGCTGGCCTACTTGGTCACCGGTGCGCACATGGACTTCCTGGAAGCAGTGACTGTGTTGAAAAAAGCCAGAGGAGTCACTTTGACCAACAGGGCATTCAGGAAGCAGCTGGTTACGTACGCCAGAGGCAAGGGTCTCCTGAAGGGAGTGCCTAAGAGGTCAAACTTGGGCGGCCTCAAATCGAAGGTGCTGCTGCGCATGAGCAGTCTGGCACTAAGTTCGAATGAGAGCAGCTACGACAATGTGGATGACGGAGAGGAAGAAGAGGAGGACGGTGCCTATGACAACGTTACTGAACAGGAAAGTTTCACCAAAAGAAGCAGCAGAATGCAAAGCACCGTGAAAAAAGAGTTTTTAGACAGTTCTGAGGGAAGCCTTTCAAAGGCTCCAGTGCGCATGCGCCACCAGGCCATCTCCTTCTTCACTCCCACCCTCAGAAGATGCGACCCTGTGCCTCCCGAGCCTGCATGCAGGAAGTCGAGTTTTGGTGGTTATGATAATGATGACGAACATTTATGTTTCAAAAAAACCAGGAACATTGATGAAGCTGAAAGTGTTTGCATGCAAAAAGATGATGGAAAAGTTAATGAGAGAAACAGCAACAACAAAGAAAACATTGAGAGCTTCAGTAATACGAGTGTGGAGGTGGGTAGTGAAGCCTACAGAACCAACAAATCGAATAGTGATGGTGCTGATAAAAATGATGATGGTTTGGTTGAAGATGATGCTGTAAAAGACTCGAAGCTCACTTCGCTGGCCTTCAAGAAATGTGGATTCTTTCGAGGCGAAAACAAGGAAGTTAATACCGCTGTTAACAACAAAAGTACCAATGGTAATATCAACAACAACATGATTGGAACCGTCAAGTACACCAACATCAATAACAAAAACAATAATGATAAAAATAATAATTTCAACAAATCTATTAAAAACGAAGGCATTAACTCTGATGATAATGAGGGTGTGGAGGGACGTGAGAAGCATCCAGAACTTGAATCGTTTCCAAGGCACTCACGAAGGTTCCGAAGCGAGGCTGTAAAGAATAACTCTAATAATAAAGGCGAAGAAGTTCACAATGATAACATGAAAAAAGGTAAAGAAGAGAATAACAGCAAGGATGAAAATCTGATTAAAAAAATATACGAGGAATACAAAAGTTGTGAGGGCCACGCTGATGATGATGATGCTGATGATGCTGATGATGCTGATGATGCTGATGATGATGATGATGATGTTGATGATGATTCAACCAACAATGAAAACGAACGTCTCAAAACCAGATCGTCTGCTAAGGCTTGTGAAATATATTTTATTGATGAAAAAGAAAAAAGCAAAAATAATAATTACAGACTTACGAACGTATGCGACGAAGATAATAATAATAATATTAATAAAAATTCTTCCATCGATAATAACCAAAAGATCAAAGACCAATTTGATAATCAAATCAAAAATACAACAAAGAAAACACACCTTGCAAACAGCAATCATGACTTCTCCAGCAAACAACATGAAAGCAATGTTTTTGGAAAGTACAAATTAGACGATAACGATTTTATGGCTGCTGAATCAAAAAGAAATATTGAAAATAATATGAGTAATAACTTCAGTAATCAAAACCACCAGCTCTATATTCACTCCCACCATAATCAACCCCATCACCCAGCCCAGCACCCACTCGGCACTCAAGCGTGTGTTCTAGAAGGAGGAGAATCACAAGCGGAACATAACATCGTTAATGCCACGGATTTGCTCTATCTCTCCCACCAAACCAACTCCCGTCAAGCCAACTCCCATCAAGCCAACACCCATCAAGTCAACTCTCACCAACCAATCAAGTCCAACAAAGGCTCAAAGATCACTGAAAACGTCGAGAAACAAAGCGAAAATAATGTATTTTCAAGGAATTTTGGGAGCGAGAATCGAGTGAAAAGCTTCAAAAGCCTTCATGTAAACAACTCAGACGCTTCAAACAACGCCAAACCAACAAGTAATGAAACTAAAGATGGGGAAGCAGATAAAAAACTCATTGGCAAAGACAAGCCACTACCTTGGGTTGGCAAGAGCTCTTCAGAAAAGGTCATGTCTAGCTCTTTTGTTAACAGCATAGTGGTTGATGACACGTTGAGGCACAGGAGAAGGACGAGGGACAACCGAGGAGGCAGCAGGGGGAGTTTAGTGGTCCACGGAAGCACATTTCTTCCAGACGTGTCTCCGCAAGAAAGGGTAGACCTGCTTTCTTCTGTTGCAAAGAATTCCAATGAGTTTGTCATCGCTGCTACCTCCACCGCTCCCACCTTCACTACCACCATTGCCAATGACACATGCAACAAAAACACTGAAGACAAAGTCGTTTTTATACACCGCTTCAACTCCACAAAGACTCTCAACAACTCCAACAACTACCACCAGCAGTCTTCCCCATGGCACACCCATCCTCAACAAGAAGATTTTCTAGATTCGGGGGACTTCCAGCGTAAATACATAGAAACTCACACTGATCTTTCAAGCCACCAGCTTTCAAGCCACCAGCCTTCAAGCCACCAGCCTTCAAGCCACCAGCCTTCAAGCCACCAGCTTTCAAGCCACCAGCCATCAAACCACCAGCCTTCAAGCCACCAGCCTTCAACCCACCAGCCTTCAAGCCACCAGCCTTCAAGCCACCAGCCTTCAAGCTACCAGCCTTCAAACCACCAGCCTTCAAGCCACCAGCCTTCAAGCCACCAGCCTTCAAGCCACCAGCCTTCAACTCCCCAACCTTCAAGCCACCAGCCTTCAAGCCAACAGCCTTCAACTCCCCAACCTTCAAGCCACCAGCTTTCAAAACACCAGCCTTCAAGCCACCAGCCTTCAAGCCACCAGCCTTCAAGCCACCCTGTCTCTTCATCAGATAACCAATCCCTTGCACGACCGACTGAGAGACCTCTTTTGCAAAATCACAGACAAAGAATGTACACTCAACATAAAAGTTCACAACATTTGTCCCAACAATCCTTCAGCCTCTCGCATCCACCCTTGTTCAAAAAACCTCCTCAATCGCCTTCAGTGCTCAAATCCCCTCAATCTCCACCCATCCACGAACACCAACGTCACCACTTCAAAACTGAAACACCATCTTTTCGCTCACAACTTGCAACTACACCACAGCTTCGCCAACGACCCCTACAACGACTTCGACTTCCACATCAAAAACCAACATTGCAGCCTTCGAGGATAACATCAGAACCACCAACGAAACCAAAGTTTCTAGAAGGAAATCAAAATGTATTTTCGATCCCTCTTTATTTTAGACCATCGCAACCAGTGACAACAACAACAGCCACGGTTACTGCAACCGTATCCTTAGGAAACCATACCCCGACCACATCCAATAGCAACAGACCACGTCTCATCCGGTCTTACAGCTTGAAACTCCCATCCAACCACTCCACCACCAACACAACAACAACACTGGCATCTTCTCCACAGACAACCATGATACCTCAGCCCACTCTTCCTCAAGCACCTCCGAGACACTCCAAGGGCATGCGAAAGCAATACCACTGCCTCAGAGTGATTGAGGACCCACAACCAGCTGCCTCTCGAGATACCAGTTTTTCAAACGCCTTCCACAATCTTCAAGCACCAACCGACACGGAAAAAGACGCTTTAATCATTATCGGCTTCCAGCCTCAACACCTTATTCCCGGTCTTTTCCCTGCATATGGCGCCATCAAACACAAAAAATGAGTCTTCAACACCAGTCATTTCGAAAGCTTTGGGAGTATATTTTAATGGTTATAAATAGACATTGTTGAATATGCACTCTTCCAATTGTTATGTAGCCTTAATTTTTTCCACGCATATATTTTAACCACCGCATTTTTATCACTAACTTGTAGAACATTGTGTACATCTTTATAACCAATCACTTGTTGAATATTTCACTTGAGTAGAATACCAAGTTACTTTAATTCATTTTATACAAGTGTCCTTTTTGAATTATCGAAAAACAAAACGACAAAATGACGTGAACGAATAAATTTGCTATAGAAATAATTTGAAGGATAATGAGGTTGATTAGAGGCCACAATGCATTCAGACGTGAATTTTAAAGGCACAAAAGTGAATTGAAAATTCATGAAGTGATACGCACAACAAAAATACAACAAAAAAATTTAACGAAATTTTATGTACAAGTCAAGTTTGTAGGTGTTCATACTCCCAAACAGCTTCCAAAACAGCTCTTTACGGCATCTCTGTGAAAATTTTTAAAATACTCGACAAGCATATGAAGGGATGATAATGATTCTATTCAGACATTTTAGCAACATGGAGATATTTATAGCTTAAGAAGTTTTGAAAATTGAAAACGTGAAATCATTCAGGCAATGAGGAAGCATGCATAAAAGAGCAAGAAACAGCCATCTAATCTAATAATATTCATTTTTATAGCGCTTAGAAACTTCAAAAGCCATGACACAAATATAAATATTAATTTTGAAATAAAGTCTCATTAAAAAATCCCATAATAATTTTATTAAATGAATAAATCATTAGTAGAATAAAATCAATGACTGAGAGTAGTTGGACGTACCTGGCGAATGGTATGTAGGTGAGACCATACCACGTGAATGCCAAGAACTGAATTCCACAGAAAATCATGGAAAGAGGAGCATTTTTTAGCTGTTTGGGAATTGGCGTTTGCAAGGGAAATGATCAGATGATGGTATGATGATGGACGACGACGACAACGGGGTAAGAAGTTTTAAATAAGGAATTGGTGAAAAGAATGTACACACAGACCCAAAGAGCAGCCATGAGAGTGAGAAAGAGGAAAAGGATGACGACAATGGCAGCGATAAATCGAGTCTCTGCAAACATTCTCTTCACCTGATTGACTGGACCCATCAAGAAAAATGTGCTGTTGTGGATGGAAGCTTTAGAATGGAACAGATAGACATTTGATGGTCCTAAAAATGAGATTTTGAAAAAATATCAAAAACTCACCTTGCCAGGGCTGATATGTTACCACATGTGTAAAATAATGCAAACAACCTAAGGCCCACAAAACCAGGAATCATCAAAAAAAATGTGCCCTTGAAGAATTATGAACATTTTAAAAGTTAACATGTTGTAGTTGAAATAGTTTGAAAAGATTAAATAAGTTTTGAGAAAAACATAAAAGTTTGAAATAATGAAAATATTGTCAGTTTTTATTCAAACATACCGCCATGGACATTATAATTCCAATAACAAAACAGATGAAGAAGCCCTTGAGCCTGGTGCTCCAACTCATGGTTGTCTCATCTGATAGCTATTCAAAAAGAGTTTCAATCAGTGTTTCAATCAGGTGATTACTGTATATAAGCGAAAACATGAAGAAATAATTCAAAATAGAATAAAATGTTAGTTTTATTGTCATAATGTCTGAATAGAAAATTTAGACCTTTGATTAGTTGACTCATGAATCGAATATTTCAGCATAATAATGGCTTGATTGAAAACAATTTAAAATGTTTATAATGTTTCGAAATTTAATGTGATTTTCATTGACTTGAAAAACGCTTTTTTATAGTTTTTTTTTAATAGTCTTTATTGAAGCAAATCCAGTCAAACGCTGGAAATGGCACAAAACATCTAATCTAATCTAACCTAATCAAATCGTTTATATAGCGCTGATCCACACTGTTCAAGAGCGCTTTGCTATGAACTGTTTAAACAACAAAGTTTAAAGGGCTTTAAAAAATGAAGGTAGAGAAGTAGTAGAGGTGAGATTGGGGAGAAGAGAGTTCCATAGAAGGAACCCACAGTAGGAAAGTGAAGAGTTAGCATAAGTACTATTAGAAAGTATTCTAAAAAATGAGAATAAGTAGAAGATCTCAGTCCCTTGAAAAGAGGCGACTTAAGAAGGTCAGCTAAGTAGTTAGGTAAGTGATCATGTTTTATTTTAAACATGAGAGTGCAGATTTTGAAAACTGATATTTTTTCAAAAGGCATTCAGTGTGAAGAGATATGAGTAAGAGTTAGACAAAAAAATTTATGATTGCCAGAAACTAAGTGGGCAGCGCTATTAAAAGCTTTGATGAGAGAGTGTAGTGTGGTCTCTGAGAGAATATGGTGAACAATCAAAATAAAAGAAAAAAATCAAAATTAACAATAACTGAATGTCATAAGAATTGTCAATTTTCTGTTGCAAAAAATGAAAAATTGACTATAGAATCAAATTTATGAATCTCAAAAATTTAGAATTGAGTCAGTTTATATTGAATGACTACTGAAGAATGTTTCATCAAATTAACCAAACTGGAATGTTGAAAGGTTTTAAAAAATTCAATAGCACAATTGTCTATTAAATCAAATTAATGAGCTTCAAAAAGTGAGAATTGAATTATAACTTAAACCCACACAAGATAGCTATTAGAAAGTCATTTCAGGTTAATTCTTCTTTTCTTTTTGTGATTTAATCTATAAAATTTAAACTATAATCATAATTCTCACCCCCGCAAATAGACTGGCTTCTTCGTCATTTTCTCCCCTTCCAGATAAACTTCTTCTCAACTCATCCATTATCGATAAGTTCGAACTACTCAAGCTTCAAAAAGTGAATGATTCAAAAAGTTTAAATGCTCACTTTTTAGCGCCTAATATAATTAAAATTAATGAATAATATTTTTATATTGTGTCATAATTTCAAAGTACTAATTAATTATAATAAATAGTACATAAAATGTATTGCTCAAAGTTTAAAACATTCATACCATTGAAATACAAATATTAACTCAGAACTAGCCACTCTGAGGTTTTAAATTTACCACTGAAGAATCAAGCATGTTTCCACTAAGTGTTGTGGATTTTCGGTCTTCACAACTCTGTCACAATTGCAAGGTTAACCTTAGCCACTTTGATGAAAATTAATCATATAAATTAACGAAAACTATTAACTCATTAGCTTTTTAAAAGTTTTGAAGCAGTGCAAAAAAGTAAGACTTGAATGAAATTGATGAAAACGCAACATTTTCTTTTCAGACGTATAACATAAAGTTTCAAGACATCGTCATCGCATTCGCTTATTGCTGGAAGATTTAACAAACTCGTATTGAAGATTAGTCCCGCGTATAGAAATATTTTGAAAATATATACATAATTATTTAACAATAATTACAAAAATACTATTCTTGATAATGAACTACCAAATGATGACGAAGTATCGAATGATGAAGTAGACAGACGTGGAAACAGGATGATCAAGTTGAATCCCAGTGATTTCACTTGAATTCAAGAGAAGCAGCTCAAAAAACTAATTCAGACATTCCGAAAAGCATATTTGATTATTTTCACAAATATATTCCTGCCCCATCGTCACTTCCAAAGGCACTGTTCGCTCGATTATATGCCGGAATCAAGGTCGTCCAAAATAAAAAGGTTTCTGAGTGGAACATGCACAAGTGAACTAGTTCACAGGCTATCGCTATAAAAAAAAAGTAGGAATTGTGAGTTTGAAAGTAGCAACTCGTTCGTCGTGCCAAAACGAGTGATTTTTAAGCGAATTGTCTTTTTTTCAAAGAAACAGCACTGTAGACTGATTAATTATTGCAGAAAAACTAGCCTCAACTTTTCAAAGCAACGTTGCATAAGGTTAACTTCGAATGGTTGTTCGATATCGCCTGCATCAGAAGATGGGAGCCCGCTTGAAAGAGGAGACCTCAATGAGACCTCTATAATTTCGCAACCAACCAGCCTACCACAATTGCACCTAAGAGTAATGAAGCTTCGAGTTGTCACTAACAAAATGCCTAGCTGTCACATCAGCAACAATGATCACCATATTACATGTAGTAGCTTCACGAAAGCACCTGAGCCACCCAAAGAGCAAAGTTAATAGATTTTGCAGACGCGTAAGAGGGTGCTACCAGGCGCTCAATGGCGGCAAACGTAGTGAAACACTAATGGAGATAATGGCTTCTCAATGAGCAACATTAGACCAGTAATCTTGAAAGATGGTTCAATTTGCATAGTACATTCAAATGAAAAAAGTTGAATGATATGGTTGCGCATGCCTGGCACCCGGTCACGTGAATCGCCCTCAAGTTGCTTTTAAAAGTGAACAAAACAAATATGCGGAGTTACGAAGGTCAAAGAGACTAAAGTGGTGCGCTCAAGTCATTTTCATGAGAGTGAATGAAAGAGGCGTGCTAAGGGGGGATGCGTGCGAACGTCATGAAAGTCACTAACGCTCACGCGTGCGTGCTGGTGGCATATGCGAACAAAAGGTAGATGACTGAATGCTTCTAAAAGGCTCAGCTTTGTCGATCTCGCTGCTTGGACCCCAGCCAAGCGGTGAAGTTGAAAATAACGACGAAGATGATGATGATGATGATGATGATTATAATGATTATGACGACGATGATAGTGACGGCGATGATAGTGATGCACTTTGATAAAATAGATTATGACTACTACGATGACGATTACTCGAAAGCTGATCACAAAGAAGTAACAAGCAGTACAACACAATATATAACAAAACATTTTCATAAGTACGCTGAACGTTGAAATTAATACTATCAGCCACTCGCAAGCAATAAAGCGGACACGCTGATAACATGCCTGGTGCAAGCCTTCAAAGCCTTTCCAGCTGTCTAACCACACCCCCCTTTCCCCCCCTCTTCTCACAACGTCCCTGTATACACCCACCTAAAATTACACACACACACACACACACACACACACACACACACACACACACACACACACACACACACACACACACACACACACACACACACATACACACACACACACACACACACACACACACACACACAAACGCGCACACACACACACACACACACACACACACACACACACACACACACACACACACACACACACACACACACACACACACACACACACACACACACACACACACACACACACACACACACACACACACACACACACACACACACACACACACACACACACACACACACACACACACACACACACACACACACACACACACACACACACACACACACACACACACACGCACACACACACAAAGCCATAGCAGACCTCACACGGCATTTAAAGCTTCGGCAATACATGCAGATAAAATATGAATTTACTGGCATATAAATATATACATGTATCAACTTCGTTCATGAAGGTTGCTGGAGTCAACCAAGTGTGTGTACTCGAGTGAAAAAGTAAAAATTATGTATAAAATATTGGAAGGAAACTGAATAATCTGTTTGGGTCTACAAAAATAATGACGAACATTCAAGTTTCAAAAAGCATAATAACCAGAAGAACAGAAAATAGTGTCTGTTATAATTCTGCCTGGAAACTTACAAACCTAAAACGAATGAACTGACGCCTTGCTAGTATCAAAATATTCATTAGAGCAGCCAAGAAACTAGTGAGGAATTGTTGAATTTTCTATAAAAAACAAAAACTACAGCGTCCTCAGCGAAATCATTTGTGATGCTCGATACTAGCGAGTTAATTATCATCGTCGCCATGACATCAAAAAATAAAACAAATCAAAAAAAAAAAAGAAAAAGAAGAAAGATTCTCAATTGTTAATATCACGTCGATGAGTGGGGGCAGTGAAGCAGGATGAGCACGAGTGACATGCCCTCAAGGGGGGGTACAGACACAGACATGGCAGCACCAGACACACCAGCGAGGTGAGGAGTCCCTTGCGACACTGCACCATGCCCTCCGACCGCTCCACTTCATCTGCCGATGGTCCGCAGTGGTACAACGCCGCCTGGAGACAGGAGTAGCACGTAACAGCTCTGATGCGTTTGAGATGCTTGTCTGGAGCGTCCTTGCAGAGCGACTTGTCGCCGATGGTGAAGAACTCCTGGCAGTAGAAACACCTGGCTCTCAAGGAGTTGATGGATGCGGATCCCTTGATGGAGGCTGACCGTCGCCATGGCAGTCGAGAAAGGTGCTTGGGCTGCTTGGTTGACTTCCTTGGAAGGATGGAGGTGGATGGAGGGTGAATGATGTTGAGGTTGAAAGAGGAAGGGGCCCTGGAAGTGAGGAAACCCCTGGTGGAGGAGTGAGAGAGTGGCAAAGACATGCGAGAATTGGAATGAAATCGGCCTAGAGAGGCAGCTTTGTGAGCCAGGTGTAGGGTGGGGTAGCTGTAGTCGTGCTTGGTGCTGTTGGATGGAACCACAGAAGTGGTGGCAGGAGCGTCCTTGGTGAGGTGCACGTAGGACTCAGTGCCAGAACTCTGCCTTCGAGGCGCATCAAACACCTCATCATCGTCGTCCTCATTATCCTCCTTAGAGTGCTCAGTGCTGCTACCTGCCAACTTACCTATGTACTTGTCAAGTGTCACACGTTTGCTGTAGGTGTCCTTGTGGGGAGAAAAAGAGGATGAAAAGGTGATGGGTGGTTTGGACTGGAGGGAGGGCAGATGGGAAAGCAGAATGACTTGGTGCTCAGGTGAGCAGGGAGGGGTGATGGCTCGAGGTTTCCGGTACGTCATACATACCGACTGGCCATGTACCATCCGGGGAGGTGGCAACACAAACTCTTCCTCCTCTTCCTCCTTTCCTTCTTCTTCTTCCTTGTCATCGTTCCCAGTGATTAGGCTTGCAGACGTTGGAAGGTTGTCTTGAAGGTGTATGGAGGGTGGAGAGATGGTTGTTGCTGGTGGCTGGGTGCAAACTACGGAGGAAGGGTGGTGTTCCAATGGCATGAATGAAGAATCCTTCAGTGCAGAAGACGAAAATGAAAAATTGAAGTGAAGGTTCGATGATGAGGATGATGATTTGACTTTTGATATTGTCTTGACCTGGGAGCTGATGTGCTTTTCTGACAAAGGTAGAGAAGGTGACGTTGGTAGCCGAAGGATTTCCTGTGTGAATCGCAATGGTGACTCAATGAACCCTAAATTGAAAAAAATTCTAATAGAAAACATTTTAAAAGGAAATTTATTTCAGTTGCATCATAAGATATATAAAGACAATAGTAAATCTGATATCTTGTTCAGTTCAAGATATTGTGAATAAATCTGAACAATACTGACAACTTTCCATTGAACTCACATGGTACGCTTGATCGTTCTTATGTCCTGCAAGAGGGATGTTTACGATAGCTTCAATAATGGCATAGATGTCACTTGGCTTGAAAAAACTGATTATCAAACAAATTGGCATATCATTTATGGCCATGAAAACATACACACATTGCTCATTCCTTCCACATTAAATTGCTAGATACCTTTCAAGACATCAAGAGCAGACAAAACAGCTCGTTGAAAAATGGTGGCTTCGTGAGATGACTGGAAAGTGAGTCCGTAGCGACAGCCTGTGACCGACCAGTGGTGTAGCATGCTTTTGGTAGCTCGGCTGTACTCCAGGTCGCTGCTTATGCAGCAGTTGATGAGAGTCTGTGCAAAGGTGAGGATGTATGAAGTTGTGTGCTGCGATTGCTGCAAATATTTTGAAATATCATAGTGAATGTGGTTAATGAAATAGTCTTTAGTATTGGCAGCAACAAGAAACCTACAGCATTATCACTAATCCTTTGAGCCAAAATGGAATAGTGATGAGATAGGGGAGGTGTTGAAGGAAGTGGAAGAGAGGCAGCCGTTGGTGAAAGATTTTTCGAAGAAGTGGGAGACGAATTATTTAAATTTACACTAGGTGCTGCTTTTGGTGCAACATTTGACGGTGGTACCACAGTGTGCAGACTGAGTAGAGAAAAAGACTTAATGTCCTGACTTGCAAGCAGAATTTCAGCTTCACTGTCTTTTTCTACCCTGTTTGAGTCTATCCCGAGAGGTTCAAAGATTTTGTACAAAAACACTCTGCTCATGCCTCCTCCAACACACTGTCCCCATAGTCCAGTGCTCTTGTCCCAACGCATAACCTGTGCTTTCACTTGAACCAACTGACTGAAATCAAAGTAAGAAGGTGTATGCGTTTTTGCCCATGGAAATTATCATATTGAGCCAGAAAATTGTTATAAGTAAATGAATAGACAATTATTTTGCAAAAATTAATTTATTTTAAAGATTCCTGTAAATATATCTTTGCAATAATTTGCCTAATTTGGGGCTAATACACTAGATTATGAATGAAAGTTTATCTGAAGAACACTCACAGTTTCTGATTTTCTTGATCACCAAATACATTTTCATTTGAGTTATCTTTCATAATCAAACTAAGCGTTCAAAATAAATGGTTTATTTGCTACCGTTCAGTCATATTTACAAAGAGAGATATTATCCAAAAGGTTTTTTAGGTAACTGTAAATTAGGTCAGAACGACCTCGAAAGCACACCCATCTTATAGGGCCATGAGCCATGAGGTTGTTGTAGAGAATGTAAACGATATAAAAATTTTAATGACGTTGTTTTTACTTAATGAAAACTTGTACTTTTATATTAGAATATCGCGTTAATTTATCAAGGTTTGAGTTAATAGCTCTATCGGACCATTTTTATTAGTTTGGTTATAAAATGGTCCGATAAATTTAAAAAAATAACATTGAAAACAATTTTTTTGTTCTTGTATGGTCTATTTTTCTAACTAATGTATCTCATATTGTTTTGCAACGACGAAACACTCCATTCACAAAAACGAGAGACAGCTATACACATTACAAGAGTCTAGTGAATTCTAAAAATAGTTTTCCCGAAAGTATAACTAAGAAACAAAATAGTATTATATTAATGGCTATATTATAAAAAAATTCATAAAAGTTTACATCACCTAAGATTATAAATATTAAGTCATAATCCTTAGTTATTTCAAACTTCTGATATGAACATCAAGTGTGAACCATTCAAAATGACTATTCGATCCAAGTATACTATCTTATTTTATATTTCAAGTTTACCCAATTTTTGAAAGACGCTTTACAAATGCTTTGATTAGATTGAATGAGTTTAAAAAGAAGCTTTTCGGAAACATATCAACTTTTTTGGCTGCGCGAAAGAGTGTAGGGTTCGTTGCTTTCCGTTATTTACTTTCTTTAGACTATTTTTTATCAAATAATAATGAATAAGATGGACAAATGCCATAGATTTTGAAGTTTTCAAAGTTGTATTAAAACAATTTAGGTTGTAATAGATATTAAAATAATCAAAACAAAATACTTTTTCTAAAACGAAGAATAGTATGAAGAGCGTTAACCGCTTCTATTTTTTCATAGACTTTATTGAAGCAAATTCAGACAAACGCTGAAAATTTTTAAAATATTTAAAAAAGGTGAACAAAAGAAAAGGATAGAAAAAAACAATTTTTTTGAGAATAAATATGAGAAAACGAAAAAAACACTGAAGATACGGATAGACGGAAGCTGGAAGAATATGAAACTATAAACATTAAAAAGGAAAGCAAGACGATGCGCCAAGGTTTTGACAAATAAACAATCTTGTGAATATTGGACAAGAATGAAAAGATATAAAAAATTAGACCAAGTGCGAACTTTGTGAACGCATCTCAAAGAAGTTGAGACGAAGAAATAAATAAATGTCAGTCTTCGTTTACTTGTTTGGTTTAATCTTATTTAATCAATATATTTTAACTAGTCCTTTAGTCATCCTTCAAAGTCGTCCCCAAATCACTAGTTGTACTAACTGCTAGGCTAACTAAGCCACGCTAGCAAGGCGCTTGTTCTTTACCTGAGTCGCCGTTTTTACAACTCAAACCTGATCTAAGCTGGAAATCGAACCCTGAGTTTCACACTTTACGGCCGAACCCCTTACCGTCATGCTACTGCGAATAGTATGAGTCGAAAAAGTGTTAGTCTAAATTTTTATCTTAGAGTTTTTCCTCGTGAGTTTTAAAAAGAAAAAAGATATAGCTTCAATTATTTCTGATTATTATGATCTCGTATCTCCTTGAGGTTCTCCATAACACTGTTTATGTTTCTTAGGGAGGAAAGCGTGCTTATAAAAATAAATGGGAAATCTAATCGGTGGAAATGTTTCAAAACTGAAGAAGCAAATGAAATATGTAAAAACCAATAAATTATATTGTCTTGTTATATTTTGGCTACTTCAATAGTTTATACGAGCTCGTCATAATTGTTAACTGAGGAGTAGAGAATTGCGAAGCTGTTGCCAAACAAACTATCATTTTTTATAATTTATTTTTAGAAATTCAAAGTATATTAAGCTAAGTATTACCTATTTCTAAGTTAATATTCCAAGTAAAAATGGGTTTAATAGAGTAGAAAAAAGGTGGAGTAAGCAAAATCCATAAAAATGTTTTTAAAATGTTATCTATAGCACAAAATCGAAAGGTTTTTGAAAGGCAAATTGAAAAATCGTTGGTGCAAAAAATGAATACGAAAAATGAAACTGAAAGGTGTTGCATATGTTGCTGAGTCTGCCCTCGTCAAACCTTGTTGATGCAGAGTAGAGCAGCGAATTCTGTGGAAGAAAAATGGCATTAATCAATTTTTTGCGAGTTCGTGTTGAAAGAACATTTGATCATCAAGTATATCGATGCAATTGTGAATAAAAAAAGTTTAAAGCTTCAGAGTGGTTAAAATTTAACCTACAATTTTGAAATGTCCATCCAAATTCGACAACTGATCTTTTTATTTTTAGTTAAATTCAATTCATTGAGTTTTTCTGTTAACTTGCGATGTTAGTTGTTTATTTAGAAGTTAGAACTTTTTGTTTTAAGAAATAATTTCATTCTTATAAAGAAGACGACTTGAGGTTTGAGGAATCGAAGAAAGACGGCAAAAAAAATGTTTTTTCTGGATTTTCAACATTTCCAGCGTTTTGCTGGCTTTGATCGGATAACAAATAAGAATAACAGGACCAAATGCAGTGTACAAAAATATCGAAATCAATAATCGAAGACAAAAAGTAGATCGAATATTTCGAAAGTTGCAGATGATACAGTTTTTATGATCTCTATATATTCAGTCACATGTGCTCAAATTTGTCATATGAGGGCCTAAGCTGCAGAATGAGCTTAAAAATTGTGATCAAACCCGGCAAAATTTTTGTATAATCTTTCAAAATGGATGAGTGGGTTAAGCTATCAAGAACTTACCATCATAGCTGATGAAGCCGTCGTGATCGTGGTCTGCCTCTTCTATCATCTCATCAATCTCCTCCTCCGTCATCTGTGCTCCTATGTTCCTCATCACAAATCGAAACTCACTGGCGTTGATTTGTCCCTGTTGGGTGTTGCAGAAATTCACGTTTTCAAGGTATTTTTGAAAAAGAAAATTTTTGTTAAAAACTGCGCATGCATGCCGTAAAATGTCTCTTCACACAAAATAGCCCCTCTCATCAGTAATGCTTTTGGTGAAAAATAAGATTTCAGTTTGTTTCTCAACAATTTAAAGTGACTCAATTGACCGACTTGGCTCTCGTTGTCGAACACTCTGAAGGCCTCCTTGATCTCGTCTTCCACGGAGTCTGTGCCTTCGATCTTTTTGGCCATCATGTTCAAGAACTCCGGGAAGTCCACCGTTCCACTGCCTGGAAGAGCGTAGGTAAGCGTGAAGTAAGTCAACCACTTGACTTTCAAAGGAGCTCAACTATTCCCATTTTTTTGCATTTCATTCCAATATTGGAAAAAAAGGTTTTTTTGAAAGTTTTCGTTCAAGTATAAAGCTGTTTTTATTTCAAAAAAGAAACGACTCAAGCGTGGTTGTCATTGTAAAATGTGTGCAGCAAATGCATGGAAGACACACCGTCAAAGTCGTCAGCTCGTCAAGCCACGCCTCAAACAGCCGTAAAGCCATCGCAATAATGGCAATTTTTTGGTTTCGAAGCCCTCATGGCCTTATACCACCTCAATTAGGATTTTTATTTAAAATTTTTTGAAAATTGTTTAATATAATTTTTATTTTCATAATCCACTTAACTGTCCTAATACACGCCTACAAAGTCGAACCACCACTCTTTCTAATCCCATTCAAACCTTTCAATCCCCGCAAATAATTGTTTTCTCTCGTACCAGGCAACCTCAACCACCCTCCGTGCGCAATAACGGTCGATAGGTTTTTTCAAGCTTTGTACCATTTTTAGCGTCGGACTGGATTTGATTAAAGAAAAACTATAAAACAAATCTATACACTTTTCCACCGTTTCCCATCCACCCATTAGAACCACCCACCACATCCACCCACCAAACCCACCCACCACATCCCCCCCTCCATATCCACCCACCAGAACCACCCACCACATCCACCCACCACATCCACCCACCAAAACCACCCACCAGAACCACCCACCACATCCACCCACCACATCCACCCACCACATCCACCCACCAAACCCACCCACCACATCCCCCCCTCCATATCCACCCACCACATCAACTTACCTACTATCGCCACCCACTTACCACCCTCATCCACTTACCACCCTCATCCACCTACCACCCTCATCCACTTACCATCCTCATCCACTTACCATCCTCATCCACTTCATTTATCATGTCCATCAACTCTTGCTCTGTGGGGTTTTGTCCCAGGGACCTCATCACCATGCCCAGTTCCTGGACGTTGGATACTTTGAGTGAATTAGAAGTTTCACTCCTTTTTTAATTTTTTTCGCTTCTCAAAAGTCTTCGAACTGAATTACAAAAGTCAGAAATATTGGACACAATTAACATAAGTACATACACAATGGATTTACAGTAGTACGTACACAATAAATTTACACCAGTACATACATAATGGATTTACACAATAAATGTTAATTTGAATTTTCAATGAAGGACAATAATGAGCTTCTCCTGCTTACTTTGCTGTTGATGTATCCACTGTGGTCCTTGTCAAAGAGCTCGAATGCTTCTCTAACTTCTGTGAGAGGTACACGGTGGACGTCGAACGTATAAAGATGTGGAAACCATTACTAGGATGAGATAAGAGCGAAGATGATGATGATGATGATCAAATAAAAACATATGACAAAGATGAAGAGGAAGAAACTGATGAGGATGATGATGAAGATAAAGATGATGAAGAGGTACCTTCCACTTGTTGGTCGGTCAGCTTTGATACGCTGATGTTCTGAAGATTCAATGGTTTTGTAAAAAGAAAAGTTTACAGTTTTTAGACGTAATTATTTTTATACATCCTATTCAATAATCTTCAAGAAGGCATGCCAGGCACATTGAAAAGGTGTATTCACGGTATGACCGATCTATTCAATGAGGCCACTCCAACGCCACTCTTCAATACATTATAAGGTAGCATCTAGTCTTCAGAACTGTCGAAAACACTCTCATCAAAAGCCTACGAAACTTTTCATATAATTGTAATGCTGGACACGACAGATACTCAATAAAGACGGTACCAGGCACCCAGGTCTTCGTGGCAACAGGCTTAGGACGCAACATAAATAACGCTGTACGAATCTCAATATTGCTGGTATGAAAGTTTCATCTGTGAAAATAATTTTAAAAGATTTCGAAAATGCGGGACGAATATTGCATTGAGTTTATACTACAGCCTTCTCGATATTTCAAGGATGAACAAACAAGGTTTCATGATGGCTTGAGGAAGAAAGAGATCGTAAAAGCAGTGATTATCAAACAACTTCCTTCCTACGTCACAGTTATTCTAGTTAATTACAGCGATAAGACATAATCTTACGGACTTGTATTATTTATTCCACCCTCGAGGAATGAAAACTCCGAACGTTCTACATACTCGATAATATGACTTGCTCGACGTACTCACAACAGCGCTTCCAAGAGCTGCAGGTTTCAGCGTCCATTCAGGCCTTCCTCGGCCGATGCTAGCAGCCCTCAAATCAACTGGCCTATCGAACGCATCGCTATCGATCGCTCTTTGTGCACCCTGACGCAGCACATGATCGCGCAAATAATTTTCTGCCCCAAGAACCTTCGTCATTAGAAAGGTCACCATACATTTCAACCTTGTTTTCTGTGCCGGGCTGCTTTTGTCTGTCCATGAGGTCCCACTCTCTGGATGCTTAATGTCTGTGAGGTTGAATTTCCACATTGTAACATTTCGATAAAACTTTTTTATAATTCAAAAATCCAATCTTTCATTTTAAAAGTTTTTTAACCCAGAAATTCTCTTCAAATGTACGTGAAAACGAGTTGGGCAACGTGAATTTTTTAACTGAATTGAATTATTTGCAGACGCATCGCCTTTTTTTTAAGGATACGCAAAAACAAAACAAAGAATATAAAAGCAAATGTTTTTAAAAGCTTACTGCCACAAAGTTGTACGTTGCCGAATAAATACGCATCCGACGAACACTTGAATGTCATTTAAAACAAGAAAATCCTCCAAACAAAATCCTTTCCGTGTTTTTGCTTTTAAAATCACATGAAAGTGAAATAAAATTGCGCTTGAGAGCATTTGTGGCTCGGCTTTAGCGAATGTACACTTCGCAATTGAGCAAACACACCGCCGTATATGCTATCCATTAAATTCTTAACGTAGTTAGCGTCATAAGACACGAAAGCGGTCAGTGGCACCTCCATTTTGACGCATCCTTCACACGCAGATGCGGTTATGAAGCTACGCGAAGACATCATAACTAAAAAGACTTTCGGAGCAAATTTGAAACGATTTTTTGAATGCATAAAATGACACTTGAGACAGTTTCATAAATCGTTAATGTCACATGACTAATTCAAAATTCAAAGAATCATCAATACGTCATTGAAGCCTCAATACTCAAAGAGGTTTTTTGAGTTAAAACCAATGAAATGTGAAACCCATACAAGTAAAATAACCAACGACTTTGAAAGTATGTCACTTTTCATCAAAGAAGGCATCTTTAGTTGTTTTGAGAAAAATACTCAGCAGAGATGCATTGCAACCGTGGCAGGCACAAACATCAAAGGATTTTGTCAAACTTTGTTTTTCATGCAATTTTAAAACACCACAAAAACATTTTGGCAGTAAAAATGGAAAAAGCCTTTTTCTAGCCCGAACTATATTCATTCGGGAAATATTGGCAAGTTTATGCCGTGGTGAGGTAGTGGCTTCAGTTTTACGATCATTGCTTATTCAAGCTTAAAAATGCAAGTCCGACCAGTGATGTGGACAATGCAGCAATGTTTGAGGGTGCTATGATGATTAAACTAAGAGCTGTCATTGTCCTGAAGAAATTGTGACAAATAAGATAAATGAATTTACTTTAATGAATAATAACCAGAAGATAAATTCTTGTAATGTCTCCACTCCTCACCCAGGAACGGTCTTTTCAATTGAAAAACGTTACAGTTATTGGTTTTGAAGGTTACGATAATTTTACACTTATTAAAACTTATACCTTGATACGATAACTTGTCTTTTTTCAGTATACGACGCAACCAATTGCGAACTGACTTTTACAACTACACAACATACAAAATGCTTTGTATATATTCAATTTTTCGTAAACCTTATCGATTCGTGACGTTATCTGAGTATCATGAAGTGTAAAAAGATTTCATAAAACGATGTTCCGAATGGTGTAGTGTTATCAAAAATATTAAACGCCCGGAATTCCAACGCAAGCCTTTAAACAATCGCCAACACACGCACGTATATACATCCTTTGAGATTTTGCGTGCGTATAAAAGAAAACATCTTCTTACGAGTGTAAATGCTGAATTTGTGGAGATGGTCTTTGGAGGCTTTAGAGCACTCACTGGTCTCAAGGCCTTTCAAGACCTTTCATGAGATGTGCTTTCATAAATATAATCTAATCTAACAAAAGATTTGTATAGCGCTGATTGCATTCTTCTCAACTCATCCTCATTTGATGGCACATCGACGCTAGTCCCCTGCATTGATGTTCTTTACTCGCATCAGCTGGCAAACGTTCACGTTAGCAACCTTCATAGATCCGTTTTAGAGTTCTCCTGCCACATCAACTCCTCAAATGTATCGAACCTGCGCTTCTTTCACGCCATCATCGAGCCTTCCATAACGCATGACGTTATCGGGGACTGCTCGAGTGGGAGAGCGCAGCTTGAAATGCAATTTAAGATAACAAGCACGAGGACCAGGGACTCGCGCCGATAAATATTTCAAACGCCACGTAATTAAGTTGTTTTATGCGGTAGTTTTCACGACGGGCGATTGCTCAAATGCTTTTGGTGACTTTCGATTATGCAAACTTTTTTTCGGACCTGAGACAGCGGATATTGCATCGTTGAAGCTCCTGCAACTTTCATTCCAACGCTTCACAACGATCGACTCTTCATTGCAGGTTTTATTCCGCATCGGCTGCCATCGTTCCTGAGCACCCATAACCACTCGTTTATTTCAAAAAACTATTTTAAATGTAAAAAAAAAGATTTTTGTTGTCGTTGTTGCTGTTTTTGTTGTTGTAGTAGTCGTCGTCGTCATCGTCGTCGCTGTCATTGTTGTTTTTGTCGCTGTCGTTGTTGTTTTTGTCTCCGTCGTTGTTTTATTCTGCTACTACATCAGCGAAAGAGGGGTGTTTCAAAGTGGGGTCCGCCTTAGAATTTTGTGGAGGTGCACTGGAAGGCATTCGCATGGCTCCCAGTGCTTGCCTCAGTCAATATTGTCTGACATCAGGACTTCGTGGCTACATCTGCTTTCGAAATTGAAATTAGGTTAGCTCCTGTTAGCTTGCATAAGATACGTTTTTATTAAAAAGTAAATGCATTATAAAAACAATTTTTTGCAGTTTTGTTTTGAAAGTTTTAAATTTTTCGAAAGAAAATAAGATTTTTTTTGAAATTCGATTACAGTATTGAACGTATGAATAATGATCTGAAAAGCATAGAGGAAGCTTTTTGAAATATGCCTGGCGGCTTTTTTGTAATCTTCTGGAAAGATCTAAGCGAGGTGACTTGCGGAAAAATGCAACAAACGATATGCAATGGTTGTTTCAATGGCCCAATGAAGTGAGAGAAGCTTTAAATCATCCCCATAGAAGAATGGATGTTTCCTATTAGAGAAATACAAATGGCCCATATTGTGTCTTCATGCCAGGTTACAATAAAAAGTAATTCTCTTGTTTTCAAGTTGTGACTTTTTATTTGCTTTTTGGTTGGCAAAGATGGAACTTATAAAAGAACTGGGAGAAGAACGTTGAACAGTTCAATCGATAAGTCTCAAAATCAATCAGAATTCACGACACAATCACGCACGATCTATACTTTGTGCAAGTCTCGCGTTCAGCTACCGAAGTCAGATGTACCATAGGTTTAATCTAAAACTTTATGAATACCATGCAACAATGGAAAATATTCATTTCAAAGCTTCCATCCACCAGCTTGTGCTGCCGAATTACGTGGAAATGCTTCCTTTTTTACGTTTCATGCCTTATGGATGCTATATTCGAGCTACTTTATCGCCAGCTTCATTGATTTCAAAGCACTCAAGACTTCTTTACTTTGAATTTACTTTTAATCAAGTGTGACATTGCATGACACAGGCAAGAATGCATTCAAACACCTGGACTCACGGCATCTCACTTAATGAGGATCTATGGCATCACAAAATCTTCGACTAATTATGAAATATCCGAGCTTCTTTGCTATCTTATCAACTCTTCCCAAGTTCACAGCCGAAAAGATTTTGCAAAGAGGTTTATTTGAATGTGTAAAAGCTATTTAATTTTGCGTTCAAAAAAGAGCTTTTCGAAGATAAAATATATTAAAATCATATAAATATAAAGAAATTATTAAAAATATTAAAAAATATCAATAAGAATCTCATTTTTAAGTTCTTAAAAAAATGCCTCTTGCTCTTCTCGTATTTTGCTCAAACATTGAACGTTCGATAATTCCTGAAAGTACCTACGTGAACTTATGTAGAAATCCATAAAGTCCTACCCTCTAAAATGTTAAACTCAGAATAAAATTATTTCGAAAACATTGGCCACATATATTTAATACATCAGACATATTGAACAAGATAGGAAAAAATAAAACAAAAAATACATAAGAAAAACTAGGCGCGCTCATATAAAATGCATATCACACATGCGCAAGATCAGAAGGAGCAGATGTGAGAGTTTTTTTCTCGAAACAGCCACACCCTATTTTTTCTATGCCAAAAACTCGATGAAGAAGCAAAAATGAGTGATTATACCCCAATAGATTGACATCAGATGGCTATTTTGAGATCTTAAATGTTTTTTCAAACTTTTCAAAAAGAGATAAAATCATCTTAAAATCATAAAAGTATCCATTTCACCAAAAGCTCCGGTAATATTTTGGAGACGAATATCAGAGAAGCAAAAGACCAGAGGCGTTTGGAACTCATTCAAAAGTAGGAAAAGAGAAATTTTCAGAATGCCAAGTAACCTCCATAGTTTTAAAACGTAAGAGGTAGTTATTGAAGAAGTCCATAAAGAGTTTGAAATAGAAATAACGATGATAAAATGGCAATGCATCTTCTATTTCAGTTCGACGTACATTTTTTATTTTCGCAAATAAATGTTTGTTGTTTGTTCTAAAACTCCATTTTGAGATATGTGATTAGTGGTCACATTACTGTCTTTATAAAGAGTAATCAGCTTCGAAAATAACTATATGAATTTATAAAGATTTCGTTGAAGAAAATCTAGACAAACGTTTTTCGTTATATTTTTTATTGAATCAAATTCAGTCAAACACTGGACATGTTTAAATCGTGGCCATGAAAATAAAATGAAGAAAATAAATACAAATAGAAAAACACATAAAAAATCTTTTCAAAATCTTCGCAATCGGCAAAAACCACAACTCTTAGATAAATTAATTGTTTTATAACTTATATTTGGAAACTTTAAATTCCAAATAGTTTAAATAAAGTAAATTAAAGTAACGGCCACACACGCTTTCGCGAAACCGGAAGCTTCTATAAGATTGTGATATTCTGATTGTGATCTTCGTTAATGTGGTCGCCTGCAGGCATAAATGACCGTTTTATCAATTGATTTCAATCATTAACAATATATTTTAGATATAAATGAAGAAAATAAAACTACTAAAAAGTACTATTACAACTAATTCAAAAAGATGAAACTTATGAATATATATAGGAACAAAAGAAAAAATGTTTTATCTTGGCGAGACGAGAAGATCGTATAGATGTAGTTGTCTTTTTGTCTCCACAGCTTTGAGATATGAATTTGATTGGAAAAGATTTGGTGGAGTACATGATGAAAATTGTTGGTAACTTTTATCAAAAGCTTCGAATATCTATTTTATTTTTGGATGGTTAGAATAATGTTAACTCATCTTTATCAATTTAGTAAGCAATGTTTGAGATTTCTTTAATGATTTTGGCTGGCGAATCTACACCACGACTTTATTTCAAGTATTTCATGAGATGATATCTGTAAATGGTATCATGAATATGTCGATTTCGAAACTCAAAAAACACGTATTTTTCAAAAATTATTTTATGTATAAAACTTAAACTCAATAAATAAATGAATTTCAATTAAATGTTTGTCAAATTTGTAACATTTTCGGCGTCTTCCCAAAGTTGCTTTAATAATTTGTGGAGAAAATTTTTTCAATGTGAGTTTGTATCTTTTCGAGCAAAATTTTAATATTCCACTTTTTTTCGTTTTTTTTATATTGAATAAATCTAATTTTCCTTTTAGTAATTAAAAAACTGATTTTTTGACAAATAAAACTTAGAAAAAAAAGTGTTAACATCAACAAAGCACATCTGTGTAATAGTTATAAATTTATAATATAAATATATAATTTTGAAATTATACACAAAACCAGTTTTTGAGAAACCTTGTCGGAGGTAAGGTTCGTGTCAATAACAAATTTTAAAATAATTGAATCATGGATTAATTCAAGATAAAATTTTAGAACTTCAGAAGTATTTGTTGAAAAATGGAAAATATCAGTCACTTCTACGACATGGTTCTGCGGAAAGCAGGTATTGACCGGCTTTAAACATTTTATGAACCTTTGAATGATTCTATAAAATAAATCAAAATGGAAATTTGTTAAAATAAATTTTATTTCATTAAAAAAAACAAGACCCGAGAGTTGAGTCTTTCTTCATGATGTCAAGTCCTTTTCCAAGCCTTTTCATCTGCCTTGCGTACGTCTTCTTGGTACTGCATCTTTTGCCAAAGTTGATGGATGGCAGGCCACCTTTTGAAATCCGCAAGGTTCTCATTGTCTACAACTTCAGTATGGTGATCCTTTCAGGCTACATTTTCATGGAGGTTTGATGCTGTGTACAATACCTTCATTACTGAAAGAGGTTTTCATTTATGTATTCATTGATTTTTCATATAGAAAATTAAATACTACATTGTTATTTTCAGTTTGGGATTTGTGGCTGGTTTGGGCGCTACAGTTTCCAATGTCAACCAGTGGATTACTCCATGTCTGCTGAAGCTCTCAGGGTTTGTGCATTTTTGTGATTTTGTGCACACTCATTACTGTTTATTGCCATGCAGATGGTGAATGTAAGCTGGTGGTTTTACATCTCCAAGTTCATTGAACTGCTAGATACGGTTTGTTCCATCGTCTCACAATACTCTACTGAAAACCATAATAATGTAGCTAAGTTGGTACTATAGCTTTCTGTTAGTTTGACAACCCACTTGTACCATCGACGCACCAATCACCATCATGCACTCCCAGGTCTTCTTTATTTTGCGTCACAAGACTAACCAGGTGACTTTTCTGCATGTCTTCCACCATGCCATCATGCCCTTCTCTTGGTGGTTCGGAGTCAAGTTTGTTCCTGGTGCGTGGATGTGGTTTTTTTCTTCTGCAACTAGTTTCTTTTTTCAATGTGGCAGTTGTTTGAGTTGATGAGTATCAAATTAACCACTAGACTTCTCCAAAGGTTCTAGTAACTTGCAACTACCACCACCACCACTGCACAACAGGGGGCTTTGGCACCTTCCATGCCTGGTTGAATTCTTTCATCCACTTTGTCATGTACATCTACTATGGACTAGCAGCCCTAGGACCTTCCTTCCACAAGTTCCTGTGGTGGAAGCGTTACATGACTTCCATGCAGATTGTCAGTGCCTCATTCCGTTTGCAAACATTCACTTTGGTTTCGAATTCATTCATTTAAGCTGAATTTATTTCTCATTAAAAATACCTTTTAAACTACATGTATCACCACACTACCACAGCCACCACACCACCACAGTCACCACACCACCACAGTCACCACACCACCACAGTCACCACACTACCACAGCCACCACACTACCACAGTCACCACACCACCACAGTCACCACACCACCACAGTCACCACACCACTACAGTCACCACACCACCACAGTCACCACACCACCACAGTCACCACACCACCACAGTCACCACACCACCACAGCCACCACACCACCACAGTCACCACACCACCACAGTCACTACACCACCACAGTCACCACACCACCACAGTCACCACACCACCACAGTCACCACACCACCACAGTCACCACACCACCACAGTCACCACACCACCACAGTCACCACACCACCACAGTCACCACACCACCACAGTCACCACACCACCACAGTCACCACACCACCACAGCCACCACACCACCACAGTCACCACACTACCACAGTCACCACACTACCACAGTCACCACACCACCACAGTCACCACACTACCACAGTCACTACACCACCACATTCACCACACCACCACAGTCACCACACCACTAGTCACCACACTACCACAGTCACCGCACTACCACAGTCACCACACCACCACATTCACCACACCACCACAGTCACCACACCACTAGTCACCACACTACCACAGTCACCGCACTACCACAGTCACCACACCACTAGTCACCACACTACCACAGTCACCGCACTACCACAGCATAGAAATTGCCTCATAATGCATTACCAACCACCACAGACGCAGTTTATCCTGGTTTGCATTCACTCAGTGCAACTGCTCTTCATGACCTGTGACTACCCCACCATCTTCATTTACTGGATCGGCTCTTACGCCGTCATCTTTCTCATCCTTTTCATCAATTTCTACTACAAAGCATACACTTCCAAACCGCCCGCTAAATCACAACCTCTCGTAAAAGGGGCTGACAAAACCAAATAAATTAGTCTGTTTTGCACATCTCTTTCACTGACACTCACTCTTGCCCTTTTTTTTGCCGCACTCACGGCTTTGCGCATCTTCTCGCCTCATCATGCTCTTCACATCAAATCACTTTATCCTCACTTGGGCGGCTTTTTAAAGCATGTGTTTTAGAATATTTTGTTTATGGATTTAAAAAAAAATCTCCGTTACGTGATCATAAGGACGGTATTTCAATAGTTTAAATGTATTACGCACAAGTCTTTGTTGCTCTCACAACCAGTCAGTTACACTTCTGCATGGGCAGAAGGGATGCATGATGCGTGCATGAATAATTGAGAAATGAATGGTCAAGGAATGCATGTATGAATGGTGGATTTTGAATGGTGAATGCATGAATGAATGGTGGATACATAAATGGTGAATGCATGAATGAATGGTGAATGCACGAATAATGGATATATAAGCTCTGCATCAGATTTAAGTCTGAAGGTGTTGTTTGTTTCGATTACGTTTTTCACTGTTTCACATCCACTCACTCCTTACCTCGTATTTCTACTTGTTTGCAACTTTTTAATCTAGGTATTTGCTGATTTTTTTGCATTGTTTTGGCAGTGTGGATGAGGTATGCGTTTGAAGAGGCTGCAGTACAATATCCATCATTGTGATGCTACTTTGTTTTGTTTGCACATACATTCCACTACGTCGGACTACAGGCATCCGTCAACATCCTTCCACCAACCCTCATTCCTTTCTTATCTCTTTTGACCCTTGCCTCATGTTGAAATGAACTTCTCTGTTACTTTTGAATGCTTAAAAATCAATGAGTAAATAAACGAAAAGTTTTCTAGAAGTTTTATTGATTTCAATAACATTCTTTCTAAAGGTAGCGTTAGCAAGAACACCAATATTGATTCTCAACCGGGATGCAACTTCAAAAGGTAGAATAGTTGGAACATTTGTTCCAAATCAGGAGTTGCTGCCATAGAAACCGAATGTCGATGAGCTTTTAAGACGACTTGAGCTTCGTTTTAAGCGGCGTGTCTCCTGGCAAGTGGATAAGCCTGCAGAGAAACGTTTTGAGAATAGTGAGCACCAGTTGTAAGATAATGGTGCTGCTTGGCAGCTTGAAACTTCCTTCCGCAAACACTATCTTGGGGTCGGTGAAGACGGTAGGCAGGAGTGCTATAAGAATGGAAAAGCCAACAATGGCGACGTGACTCTTGCGATGGATGTTGGTGACGCACAAGAGGAGGATGAAGAAGAAGTTTCTGAAAAGGATTAGCAAGAACAAAACCAAGGTGAGCTTTTGCTGGAAAGAGGACAAGAACTTTAGAATGTTGTCGCCCAAGGAGGCAGACGATGACACGTCACTCAACAGGAAGCAGTCCACCAGCAGGTCCACGCACACGCATGCGCAAAACTTGATCAGAGGCGAAGCCACCTGTTTCACGTAATCACCTTTCCAAGCGCCTTTGCGCTTCCTGCCTGACGTGCCCTTGCACTGAGGAATGATGGGCACTGCGGGTGAGTTCTTGCGTGACCCCTTCGACATGATTCGATGTTGATTGTGCAGCTTATTTTTTGAGTGCCGATTTACTTTTGTTTATTTTTTGTTTATCTTTTTAAATGACGGAGTGATGTTTTTATGTAGGAATGTGCGTTGTTTTGTTACTTTCATAATTGTGAATGTGAATCGCGTTTTAACTTTGTTCAGAAAACTTTGGTTGAAACTTCTGTATCTAAATTGCTAGTTATTATCAACGGTTAGCAAAAAAATAAAAGCCTGATAATCATCATCTTAATTTTTGGATAAAATGTTTTGTTTTGGCATATACACCAGTGGTTGAGAAGTGTGAAGATGTATGACTGCATAATTATTCTGCAGACTTGTTATAAGGCCGCGTAAGTGCTTTATTGCTATTGCAAGCATAACCTCAGCTAGTTGAAAGCATTGGAGTTACCAAGTTTAGTTTAGTTTCAAAGTTGCAATGCCTAGATGTTTTTTTATTTGACTGAAAAAATATATAACTCATCAGTTTAAAATTTGAAAAGCTAAATAATGAAATGGAATCTTCAAGAAGACCCTCTTATGACAGACGTTTGATAAACGAAAAAAAAGATCAGCCGAGCTTGAACGACAAAAACTCGTTTCTTTCAGCTCCGTCCCACCATTCCCAGCCCCACCAACACCACTCTCCCCATTCTTCACGCCACAGCTCTGCTCAAAATGAAAATGCCGCTGCAGTTAGTTCCAACCTAGCTTCTACCAGCCCTTTTGCTCATCCTCACTACAACAACTCAGCTCACGAACCCCACTCGCACACCGCCTCAAACAGAGTTTCAACAACTTCGAAGCATCCAACCAACGAAGCTTCAGACCAACACACCAACAAACTTTCCTTCTTCACCCACCATTCCTCACCGACACATTCTGCCCCTGCTCATCCCACATCCACCCGGCATGCACCTCACACAGAGAGCTTTGCTCTTGTGCCTCCAGTGATCATTGAGGATAAAGTTGTTGACCCACCAACAGAAGCAAGCAACACACCTCCAACTGCCAAAGCAACATTACCAAGGTATGCTTTTATAATATTTTAGGCTTTCCACTCTTCCCCATGCAACAACTTCATCACGCCACTAATAGGTTATTATCATCCCAACGACTCCACCACAGCCACTCGGAACTGGTGCCAGAGTTGACGCCTGCACTGAACACTGGAGGTGGCAAAGATCCCAAACGAAGCTCCGTCGTCAGTCTAAAGAGAAACCATTCTACATCTAGATCTGCTATTTCTCTCACGCCCTCCACTTCCTCGCACAAGGCAGCCAAACTCGCTGCGTTCCAAAAAAAAAAGAGGCGAGAAAAGTGGCGAAAGAGATTTCTTTTTTTTTCTTTCTTCCTTTCCGTTTCAGTGACAATTCTTTGGGTGTGTGTTTTTTTCTCTAATGGCTGGTTCTCCAGAGACTTCCAATCTACGCAATTCTTTGACTATCTTGACAAAAGTGACGTCAAAAGACACCGCAGAGCGGCTGGCATCTTACAAAACCACTTGCTCTCAAACTCCCGTTCTCTGCCGCTAAAGCAACATCGGCTTTCTGACAAGGAGAATATTCTAGAAAGAGTTTTCAAAACCAAACGGCAAATCGAGAAGAAGAGACTGACCCTGTCTGGCCAGTACGGAGGCATTTGGAGAATGTGTTCACGATACAATGAGACTGAAGGTATATGATGGCTGCTTGTTTGTTTTTCAACTGTGTAAAATCACACTTTTTGATTTATTCTTTTTGAAAGTAGAATAAGAAAAAATAACGAATTGGACAAAAAATGGTTCAAAAGAAACAAGAATGGCGAAGCTGCAGAAGCTCGCTTACTCAGAAGCAAGACCCATCAACAACTCGCCTTATTTGAGTGCTACAACTCTAACCAAGTTTCTTCTTAGATAAATCAATTTGATTCACCATCAATATGAATACACTTAAATTGTCATGTCGAATAAACAATCCAATTAGTAAGCTGTAAGATGCAAAAAGTGGGTATGAAATCTCGGAAAGCAACTCGTATGCACTCTAAAAACAAGCTGATTTGAGTTTTGTGGCTGTAGAAATGCAATAAGATTATGACTAGAAAGTTTGCTGGTAGTAAGCACTTTTGAGAGATGTTTGAAACATTATCACGCTTTAATTGCCTCTTCAAAATATAATTAATTTCACGTGCGTTAACTATGCAGAAACCTGGCTTACATCTTTGCCCGAGAACATTTACATTTCATTGCCACACCAAAGGTGTTTTGAAGGAACGGTTAGGATATAAACATAAAAAGAAATGGTAAGTAGAGTAGCGTAGAATGAAGACTAAAGTGATGAAAAAAGAAAATAAAAAGAAGAGAAAGAAAGAAGAAGAAAAAGAAAGAAGAAAAAAGAAGTAGAAGAATAAGAAGAAGAAGAAGAAAAAGAAGAAGAAGAAGAAGAAGAAGAAGAAGAAGAAGAAGAAGAAGAAGAAGAAGAAGAAGAAGAAGAAGAAGAAGAAGAAGAAGAAGAAGAAGAAGAAGAAGAAAAAGAAGAAAAAGAAGAAGAAGAAAAAGAAGAAGAAGAAGAAGAAGAAGAAGAAGAAGAAGAAGAAGAAGAAGAAGAAGAAGAAGAAGAAGAAGAAGAAGAAGAAGAAGAAGAAGAAGAAGAAGAAGAAGAAGAAGAAGAAGAAGAAGAAGAAGAAGAAGAAGAAGAAGAAGAAGAAGAAGAAGAAGAAGAAGAAGAAGAAGAAGTAAAAAACAGCAACAGGTTTGCAACAAAACAAGCGGTTTAGCGAGCTTAAAAACTGACATAGAAAAAGGCAAATTCTTCAACTCGAAAACGCAAGCAAAAAAGACATAATTAAAAAAACTTTTGAGATCATTTATGATTTATTTCCACAACTGATATTTATTATCATAATCATTTCACAACTACGAACACCAGAACTTCACTGTCACCTCCTGGACCAGTACCCCAGCGAAGAGAGAGTGAAGGAGAGGGAGAACATCAACGACGTCATAAGTGGGTCCAAAGCTTCATTCTGCTTCCAAGACCAACCTCTAGTCAATCAGCTTCATAAAATAATTTTATTTCGAAATGCTTTTTGAGAAGTTTTAAAATGCCAATTTATGCAAGTGACTTCATATTTTAAACCGGATAACTGTTCAATTAATAGCTGTGAAGCCCTCAAAGTTAAAAATGCACCATTTTGTTGCACGGAAAAAATAAAAAGTTACTTTTATTATGAGATGTTTTGACGGGGCTGAAAACATAATGACATGAAACAATGAAAGGAATTCTAATCAGGTTTGGTTTCAGAGGCTACGAGGTGTGTAAACATATCTTATCGAATGGAACAACAAAGACGATAACTTATTTTTTTTTAACCATCAGAAATAGGTTTTCCTCCAACTCCCAGTCATGCCCACTGCATCCCACAGCGTTCAGACGGTCGTGTGCAGCCATGGGCATCATCGCCATCGTCATCCTCCTCCTCACCAACTCCTTCGTGTACTACTCTCTCGTGCAACATCGCTACGTCTACAAGAGACTCTCTGGATCGCTGCTGATCGGCGGAGGTTGTTTCAAAGTTCAAATCCATCTCTACTCAAACGAGTAATTTTTTCACAAAATTCGAAAAACCATTCAACTTCAATTAATTTATAAAAAAATTTCATCACAGCTGCCTGTATTCTGGTGTGCCTAGAGATCTTCCAAGCTCTCTTGGCTCGGGAGCAGGAACAAACCTACCCTCAGACCAGAGCAACCTTCGGTCCATGTTACGTCTTGGCGTGGATCTGCGTGGGTCTGCTGCTCACCTCGTCAGCAATCCTCTTTTACACTTCCAAGAAACAAAAGTACAACTCCATAGACGACCGACCCGTCATCATCGGACGGGTCTGAAGGCCTTTGAAACGCTTGCCGTGCTCTTGATTGATTTCATTCACTTTAGCGTTCTATCTAATTTGAAACAATTGAAAAATTCTTCTTTTTAAATCTTCCAATTTGAAACCTTTGTGAACATTTAAAAGCACGTGTCTAATAATTGATGTATGAAAAGTGCAAATGTATGAATTCCGAGGAAGCCATTATCAATGAAACACTGAGAGGCCTAGTAAGTCTTTGAGGAAGATAGGAATTGAAATGATTCACGGAAGGCTCGGTAACAATGAAATGCAGAAGAATAAGGTACAATATCAAATTGCATCGCTACGGAACGATAAGTATGCACTTGTGGAAGCGTAGTGTTAGATAGGCATCGGAAAGGTGGTGTAAAGTGACCTCAAAAGAGTATTACAAAAGTAAAAAAAAAAAGAAAAATATTTTGTATGGAATGCAAGGCGCACTGTGGCAGCGTGTGGAAATCATTTCCTATTGGAAAGTTCTTGCTTGATGGCTGCGGTGCGAGTGTTAGTAGTGATATTGTTATGCACATGCATCTGAATTTCATACATTACAAGGCAATATATCTAATTGGAAGTGGCACAGTGAATGAGACCTAAAAAATGAAATAAAAAGGAATGAAAAGCAAACGAAATGAGCACACAAAGGCACACAAATAAAGAGGCACACAGACAAAGGAATGAAAGAGGCCACACCAACCATCAATGATTTCCTCTTTCACCCTCCGGAGCTCCTCTCTCACCTCCCCCATAATGCTTTTCCTCAGAGCTTCCAGGTCACTGTTTGCCAGCGGGGCCTCTCTGTGGTGGATGGTTCGTTGGGTCAAGGTTACTTCTCTAAGCTACTTGTGCTCTGTAAAAACTCAGTCAAATAGAAAGAAGAAATTGCTGGTGTCTTGAAGACAAACATGACCTAAAAACTGCACAGCGAATGACTATGTAAAAAAAATTGAAAAGTCTGAATAGAAAGAGAAATAATTCTTGAACATTATTAGTAAAGCGCTGAAAAACTTGAAAAAAAAGCAGGTGTACTAACGTGGAAGTGGCGTTGAGGTTAGGCACTGAGGTGGTGGAGGTCTTGGAGAGGTGAGAAGGAGCAGGTTTGGACTTGTTGGCGTTCCAAGCTGCTGGCGACTTGCTCTTGGTGCTGGCGGAGTGGCCAGGTGTCGGATGGTGGGTTGGCTGAGACTCTGAATCCTTGAGGTTTGAGTGATGGTGCAGTGGTGGTGGTTTCCATGATTTTATTGACGTCTCGCGTCAGTGGAAAGATCCGAATAAACTCACAACGCAAGAGAACAATACATACAAAAGGGCAGACGGAAAAACACAAACGCACATAAGCAAGTGAGAAAAACCTTAGAAACGTGAGTCTTTTCCTTTCTTTTCTGCAGTATGCGAGCCATTTCAGACATCATATCTCCACCTCCTCCTCCACCTCCACCTCCACCTCCACCTCCTCCTCCTCCTCCACCTCCACCTCCTCCACCTGGGGTTGTGCTGCTATCCTGCAGATGGTACAAGTGGGTATTATAAGTTTGTAGCTTCAAACTCAACACAGAAAGGGTTAGAGGCAGGTTTGAAGGGTGCCTGGCGCGTGGGCAGCTCTGAAGCAGAAGGAGCATCATTTGAAACATAGCTCATGTTTCAAGTTGTTTTTTTCACATGCATAAACACACGCCATCAACATGTGTGAGTTGAGTGCCTTCTCAAGTGACAAACACTTGTGCACAGAGTTAAGGATCCAAGATACCTGCCTATTTAACACTTTAACCGCTTTGCAAACATTCAATCATGTGTCAGAAGAAAGATTCATGCTAAAAAGAAGTGTTTCAAAGAGACGGACAAATGATAAATAATACCACTTTGCTGGCTTTCTTGAGCTTGGCAGAGGCCAGGGCAGCAGCCAATCCTCCAGGCCCATGTAGATCGTCGTCTGTGGTGTTCTTGGAGGGGGTGGTGGTGGTGGAGGCAGGCAGTGGAGCAGCAGAAGGACCGGGAGGAGGAGGAGGGGGAGGGGGAGGTGGAGGAGCCCCACCTCCTGACGCTGGAGGAGCACCACCTCCTGGCGCTAGAGGAGCAGCTGATGGAGGTTGTGGAGGTGGCTGTGAGGGGGCCTGAGGGATGACTGGTTGTGTCGGCTTGGTCTTCATTGTACCATATGGATTGGTTGGCCGAGCTGCAACGTGGCCTGCTCTGTTGTTCATGCTGTGTGGAAAAGAGGCAATTATGGGAATAAAAAAACTGTTACTCAAATAATTTCGAATTTTCAAGTAAATACAACTTTTTATGAAAACAGAATTGGAAATCAACATTTCACTTGGATTTGTTTTAGCAATTTGGATAATTGTGCTTCAAACCTGCTGTCATCAATTGAGACATTGTTCATGGTGTGACTGACTGTAGAGTTGTGGCCTGGAGCAGGAAGTAAGTTGACTGGACTGCCGACAGCTGAATGGTGGACAAGTTTAATGTCAAAGAAAACTTATTTATAAATATTTAGAGGAAAAATGAATTATGTGAAAACATTTTAGAAAAACTATTGAAAAAAATAAAAACTCTATTCACCTAAAAGTTTATGAAATTTATTGAAAAAAACAAATTGAAAAAAACGCACAGCTGAGAAACGAGAGGACCCCCTCAAAGGCATGTCCAAAGTTATCAGCATCCGAAGGTGAGAAAAAATTCAGTCCAAAAACTGTTTGCTTGTCTCTCCACTGGTGGAATGTTTCTGTAGCTCTGTTGTACTTGGTGCTCTTGAGGATGGCAGAATTGATCACCAACTGCCAAGTGATGGTGGCGTGTCAAGTTCGAAAAATTGAATGAAATTGAAATATTGAAACATTTTTACAAATATATATACTTATTTGTATTTATTCTTACAAGTGAAAAGTTGTTGTTGAAATATTTCTTGTTGAAATATTTCTTATACTAAGAAGCACCAACTTCGTGGTCCGTCAGCTTTCTGGCAATGACTCTGTAGGTGTTGTTGGCAGGATTGTGAAAAATCTGTACTTTCGAGTTTCCTTCAGTCTGTCCCGCCATTGTCCACGCCTTGCCGTTGTTGTCATACAACATCACCAAGGCCTGCACAGTCAAGATAGACTTCTCGCTGGAAAATCAACGTATTTATTAATAACTGTTTTTTTATAGATGAAAAAACACGGAATGAATTTTTAATATTATAAAATTATGGAATATTTTTTCTATTTCGTTATTATTTTTGAATAATAAAACGGAAACTTCTAATCTGTTGAAACCCTACCTAGTCATTTTTGTCACCCAATTTAAAATATTAAAAGTTATTGATTATATAAAACCGGTCACAAAGCTGATGTAAATCCGTTAGTTTTTTGAGTTATTCATAAGATCTTCGAACAGGAACTAATTATAGAGTTTAATCAAAGAGAGTGGTTAAAAGTTAACGAGCTGTTAATAGTCAAACATTTAAATACAGTTTCTGCATAGAAATCCTATTTTAAAACTAAACTTAAAAGAGCTCCAAACGTCCACGTTATATTATAAAATTTTTCATGATATTTTTGATCATACTAACAAAATCTTTTCAAAGATTCAAATATTGAAAAAAAAATTTCAAATAATTTAAAATATTGAAAATGCATTTTCTTTGAATGTTTGTGACTATGGAAAATTCAAATTTGAAAAACGAAATAATTTTTTTCAACTATACGTTTTTTCAAATTAATTTTTCAAATTTCAAATAGTTGAGAAAATGCATAGTGTAAGCTCCCAAGACCTCAACGTTAAAAAACAAAGGTTCATAACATGAATAACTTAAACTCAAATTAAATTTTTTGTTTGTTTTTCACCACTTCGACATTCAAAGTATCTTAGTAATCTAATCAAAAAATCCAAAAAAAAGTTCACGACATTTCAAGTCATTTACTTAAAAAATTTCGACAATCGCTTATTTAAGCGATAAACTCATCAATTTTATTTTCGAAATCACCCAGCATAACATTGTGTCCTTGAAGGCTTCGCTGTCATTCGAATATTGTTTGAATAAAATGTATCATTGTACTGCGCTTGAAGACAACGTGTCTGTAGGAAGTGGAAAGTGTTGTGGATGGGAAGAAGGAATGGGAGGATTGGAAAGGAAGAATAAGGAAACGTTAAAATATGGGAAGATGGATTGAAGATGTTGAATGGTTCAAACTTTTTCATTATTTTTCTTTCAATTAATTCAAATTCAGATTTTGAACATGAAAACGCTAATTCAGTAAAAACTTTATTATAACATTTGATAAAACACATCGCAGCAAATAATCAAAACATGTGAGGAATTTTTCTATCTCACAAGGATAAGCATACAAGGAGTTGGGATTTGAAATTACATGCCAGCTGCTATGAGCGATCGATGGAGCCTTATCTAATTGAGAGTTTGAGAGGCATCAGCGTAATTGTAGTCTTTAAGGCTCATTAGAATGAATGCATAAAAAATACATAGATCCTTCTTTTGTATAGCCCCCTCAACTCCTTGACATAGAACAATATTTAATGTCAGCAAAAACAATTTTCAATAAAAACGATTTTTATGAGAAGTTTTCCGAATTAATGTTCCAAAACGACAATAATTTGTTCCTTTATGCTTCTAACACAGCCTCCAACAGAAGGGAACTTTTTTTATATTTTCCATTAAAGTCTTTTTTCAATTTACATTGGTATTTATTCAATCGCCACCGTGACAATGTTATCACAGCATTATCTAGGCCAAACCACACACTACAAACACCAACACCCCACATTCCACAGCTTTTCCTACATCCCATCCGCCCACACACCAACACCAGCAACACCGCACACCACAGCCATCACCATCATCTTCTTCTTCTTCTACTTCCACTTCTTCTGCTTCATCTCCAGCTTTCTCTCAGCTACACGGCGATCGATATTGCCAGTTATGACGTGGGGGGAAGGGGGTGACCACATGCGGGTCGATACGGCTCCTATTGATTTTGCCTGGCCACGTCGAAGCTCTCCAATACTCTTCCCTGCACTGCTGCATGTCTCGAGAAAATCTTGCTTTGCAGTGTTTTTTTTTAAACTTCCAGCGCAATATTTGAATAATTTTTTGTTTTTCACTTCAAACTTTTCCATTTTTGACGTCTCACTCACAACCTCAAAAATCAGTCACCAAATGAATCTATTCAAACCTGAAATTTAAAAAAAAATCAAATGAAAAAAAATTTAATCAAAAAATCAAAGGAAAAAAGAAAAAAAAATTTTTTAATAAGAAAATAAAACAAGAAGAGGAAAAAGAATTTTAAATCAGAAAATAAAATAAAAAAGAAGAAAACTCATCGAAGCTTTTCGACCAGCAATTTGTGTTTTTTTGTGGGACAATGGAGCTGATTCATAAGTCGCAGCGAGAAGTTGATTTTTTGTGTGCCTAATTGAGCAAGATGACCTGAGAGGAAAATGAAAAAAAAGTTGAAAGTTTTGAGTAAAAAAATAATTTCGTCGGAGTATTTTTCAAAATTTTTTCCGAATGGTGGATTTGAAATGCATTGTGCTGAACACTAAACAGATTTCACGAATTTAATTACGTTCAAGAGCACTGCAACGTCACAAGAGCCACAAAAAGACACTCTGCCGCAACGAGAGCAAATAAAGAAGAGTAGAATGACTCGAGGACATGGTCTCTTGCCTCGCAATTCTAGCATCTCTTCATCCATCACCATGCCTGTTCGATCCATCCATCCCTTACACACCCCCAGCCCAATCCAGCCTCGCAACGGCGTTCAATCCCTCGTGAAGTTTGCAAATAAGGTTACTCTGCCTCGCTATTCACACCTCGAATCTCTTTTTTGGCGCCTTTTGTGCGCACTTATTGGTGCAATAACAGACGTCATCGTGCTGTATTGTGTAGCAAATAGAATCATCAACGACGGGCTCGTTCGCAAGAGATTTATGACGCAGATTCTTTCATGGCTGGAGCTCCAGTGGCTGCAGCGGCTGTTCCTCTGAAGTCCTATCTCAGATGTGGTCTGGACAATCATGTAAAAAGCAATGAAAGTCTCCACAAAGGAAAGCATTGAAACCGTAAAACTTTGATCTTCAACAAAAAAAGAAATAAAAAACGGCAAAAGAAAATTTTTAATATTGTTGTCTTGTTGTCATGAGCTTCGGAATTTGTCGGTCCATTAGGCCGACATCAGTGCGCATGCTGGCGCTGATTAGCTCCTCGTCGGCTGCATGGTGCCTTCTTTTTATTGACTTTTTAACGTGTTTTATTGCTTTCAACAAAGATCCACCATGATGTGCAGGTTGACGGAGGCTGGTGGCTGTATTGGTAGTGGTTGTGATGATTTCTGTGGTGGTGGCGGCTTGTGGTTGTTTTAGTGACTGTGGTAGTTGTGGTTATTGTAGTGGAGTGCTTATGAAGGTAGTAGTACGGGTTTTTGTGGTGGTAGTGCTTTTTGTGCGTATAAAGATGGTGGTGGATGAGGCATTATGTCGGTACTAGTGGAGGGGGTGGTTGTGATGGTGATAGTGGACGGAATTGTTTGGACAGAGAAGAAAAGTTAAGTTGAGACACAGGAAGAATGAATACAAATGAGCGGAGGAGTCCCGCATACCACAGGGAACCTCAACAACAATGCCACCAGATGGCTGGCAACAATGATCCAACTATTGCTGTGTGTGCGTGTGTGTGTGTGTGTGTGTGTGTGTGTGTGTGTGTGTGTGTGTGTGTGTGTGTGTGTGTGTGTGTGTGTGTGTGTGTGTGTGTGTGTGTGTGTGTGTTTGTGTGGGTGTGTGGGTGTGTGTGGGTGTGTATGCGTATGTGTGTTCTTGTACATTATTATAATTCAAATTGATTCCAGTTAATTCAGAATAAAAGGAAGTTAATTCAAGTTCGAATGAACCTCCAGAGTTCCTAATCAAACAAAAGTTCGACGGAAGAGTATGCAGTGAGATGGCCCTTGGAACACACCATACATGTAACACAGGCCACTCCGGGCTTGCACAAGTGGAAACGCAAACACTCTACCCTCCAACCTGCATCCTTGCGTCCTCGTCATTCATGTACTTCTATAAAAAAAACATTTAAAAAATTTCAATGTTTGCAATTTTTTTTTGGTTCTTATACGAATTTTGTGGAGTAATCTTTTGATTTTTCTTCTTTTAGTTTCAATTTTTCAAAACGTTTTTTCCAGCATTAGTTCTATCAGTCGATGAAGCCATTTATAACATTAGCAATCAAGACTCATTTTTTCTTTCAACTTTCTATCCATCTGTAAAAATATTACTTTATCGACATCATCATTATCATCGTTTTCTTCCAAGTTATCTTTCTTATCCTATTCTTCTCTTTTATCATCGTCATCATCATCATCATCATCATCATCATCATCATCATCATCATCATCATCATCATCATCATCATCATCATCATCATCATCATCATCATCATCATCATCATCATCATCATCATCATCATCATCATCATCATCATCATCATCATCATCATCATCATCATCATCATCATCATCATCATCATCATCATCATCATCATCATCATCATCATCATCATCATCATCATCATCATCATCATCATCATCATCATCATCATCATCATCATCATCATCATCATCATCATCATCATCATCATCATCATCATCATCATCATCATCATCATCATCATCATCATCATCATCATCATCATCATCATCATCATCATCATCATCATCATCATCATCATCATCATCATCATCATCATCATCATCATCATCATCATCATCATCATCATCATCATCATCATCATCATCATCATCATCATCATCATCATCATCATCATCATCATCATCATCATCATCATCATCATCATCATCATCATCATCATCATCATCATCATCATCATCATCATCATCATCATCATCATCATCATCATCATCATCATCATCATCATCATCATCATCATCATCATCATCATCATCATCATCATCATCATCATCATCATCATCATCATCATCATCATCATCATCATCATCATCATCATCATCATCATCATCATCATCATCATCATCATCATCATCATCATCATCATCATCATCATCATCATCATCATCATCATCATCATCATCATCATCATCATCATCATCATCATCATCATCATCATCATCATCATCATCATCATCATCATCATCATCATCATCATCATCATCATCATCATCATCATCATCATCATCATCATCATCATCATCATCATCATCATCATCATCATCATCATCATCATCATCATCATCATCATCATCATCATCATCATCATCATCATCATCATCATCATCATCATCATCATCATCATCATCATCATCATCATCATCATCATCATCATCATCATCATCATCATCATCATCATCATCATCATCATCATCATCATCATCATCATCATCATCATCATCATCATCATCATCATCATCATCATCATCATCATCATCATCATCATCATCATCATCATCATCATCATCATCATCATCATCATCATCATCATCATCATCATCATCATCATCATCATCATCATCATCATCATCATCATCATCATCATCATCATCATCATCATCATCATCATCATCATCATCATCATCATCATCATCATCATCATCATCATCATCATCATCATCATCATCATCATCATCATCATCATCATCATCATCATCATCATCATCATCATCATCATCATCATCATCATCATCATCATCATCATCATCATCATCATCATCATCATCATCATCATCATCATCATCATCATCATCATCATCATCATCATCATCATCATCATCATCATCATCATCATCATCATCATCATCATCATCATCATCATCATCATCATCATCATCATCATCATCATCATCATCATCATCATCATCATCATCATCATCATCATCATCATCATCATCATCATCATCATCATCATCATCATCATCATCATCATCATCATCATCATCATCATCATCATCATCATCATCATCATCATCATCATCATCATCATCATCATCATCATCATCATCATCATCATCATCATCATCATCATCATCATCATCATCATCATCATCATCATCATCATCATCATCATCATCATCATCATCATCATCATCATCATCATCATCATCATCATCATCATCATCATCATCATCATCATCATCAGCATCATCATCATCATCATCATCATCATCATCATCATCATCATCATCATCATCATCATCATCATCATCATCATCATCATCATCATCATCATCATCATCATCATCTTTTTTCTTTTTTCTTTTTCTCTCCGTCAGCTCAATCTTGTTATTTTTATTCTTTTTCTTTTTTCATTTCTTTATTTTTATACTTTGTTCCTTTCTTTATCTTTTCTTTTTTATCTTCTTTCATCTTCATCTTTTTCTTATTTTCTTTCTTCTTCTTCTTCATTACTCCCTCGTACTCACCATGCACGAAAGCAGCACAATCATACACCAATTTGCACGGGTTTTTTCTTCTCATAACCGAATTTTCATGTCTGACAAGCTCGTCAGAGCTTCTTTGAAGGCCTCCCTCCTCTCTTCCATCTTCATCTACAACCAACTTTTCTCCAATCACCACAACCTCAACAACTATATTAACCCTCTCCCACCATGACAGCCACACCTTTCTACATTCACAACCACCATGACAGCCACACCTTTCTACATTCACAACCACCATGACAGCCACACCTTTCTACATTCACAACCACCATGACAGCCACACCTTTCTACATTCACAACCACCATGACAGCCACACCTCACTACATTCACAACCACCATTACAGCCACACCCCACCACAACCACAACCACCATTACAGCCACACCCCACCACAACCACAACCACCATTACAGCCACACTTTCTCACCCTCTCCACTAGTATCATTAATAAATAATGATAATTTTCCTAAAACACGAAGCAGGTAACTGGAGTGAGCGGATTGTCCAACAGACGAAGCCAACAAAAACGTAGTACAAAATCGTAAAAATATTTTCAAAACCAAAATCGAAATCCATTGAAACCTCGAACGTTTCAACCAACCACCACGACTCCCACCTTCTCTGACTTTAGCCACCTTTTGTGAAACATAATGATTGATTTTTTAACTTTCCTGCAACGTCCAACAGCGCTAGCAAACATACAATATGACAACTCACAACTTAAAACGACACTTCATGAACTAATACAACTTCCAACATGACCACACCACACCACACCCCAACCACACTACACCCCAACCACAATACACCATACCATGACCACACCATGACCACACCATGACCAGACCACGACCACACTACGACCACAACATGACCACACCAGGACCACACCATGACCACACCAAAACCACGCCACGCCACTCCACAACTATGCAACACTTGCAGACCAGAGAAAGAGCCCTGTCTTAAGCTACCCTAAGATGTAAACCCATTCTTTTCTTCATTCCTTTCTTTATTCTTTTTTCTATTTTGCATCCATCCATGAATCCATTCATCAGTCCCTGTTCCATCCTTCATTCATTTGTCTCATCTTTCACATTTTGGTCATCTTTTCTCTTCATTCTTTCTCAATTTTTCCACTCATTCTCCACTTCCTTCCTTCATACCTTCTTCCTCTTCCTCCTTGTCCTTCCTTCATACCTTCTTCCTCCTCCTCCTGGTCCTTTCTTCATACCTTCTTCCTCCTCCTCTTTGTCTTTCCTTCATACCTTCTTCTTCCTCCTCCTGGTCCTTCCTTCATACCTTCCTTCTCTTTCTGGTCCTTCCTTCATACCTTCTTCCTCCTCCTCCTTGTCCTTCCTTCATACCTTCTTCCTCCTCCTCTTTGTCTTTCCTTCATACCTTCTTCTTCCTCCTCCTGGTCCTTCCTTCATACCTTCCTTCTTTTTCTGGTCCTTCCTTCATACCTTCTTCCTCCTCCTCCTTGTCCTTCCTTCAGACCTTCTTCCTCCTCCTCCTGGTCCTTCCTCCATACCTTCCTTCTCCTTCTTGTCTTTTTTTCATACCTTCTTTCTCCTTTTTATTTTTCTCATTCTTCCTTCATATGTTCTCCATCCTCATCCTCCTTTTCTTCCTTCCTTCATACATTCCTCCTTTTCTTTATCCTCCTTTCATCCTCTTTCTTTTCCTCATTCCTTTCTCATCTTCTTCATCTTCTTTATCTTTCCTTCATATATTCCTCATCAGTTTCAATTTCTTTCTATTGATAGCCACTTCTATATGTATATATTTTGTCACGTGTACACTATGAAAGAGACATGATATGTAGTATATGGAAGGGTAGCGTACAATTTTTATATATTATATATTTATTATGGATTCTTATATATACAAGGCTTTTCTGGAATGTTCTTGAGTCGGCCACAACAGAAGCACCAAACGTTCTAACAAATATAACTAACACACTCAATCATAACTGTTGCTTTTTAACAAACAACTGAAGCAGTAAGCACGTGGCAAGAGTAACAACAGCAACTCCAAGTGAGGTGAGTGCTCCTTGAGCTTCCTTTTTGCTTGCACTTCCAAATCTCACTTCCAAGACATTCAGTGTCCAAATTACTCCACTCTTTGTGCATGCCTCCGTCTCATCCTCCTTTGCCTCTCATCGTTCCATGCTGTGTTTCATTCACACCCTTTTTTGAAGCACATCAGACAAACGCTGGAATGGTAAAAATTTGAAATAAACTGTTTGAATTGTCATAAACTGGAATCAATAATGATATTATCAAGAGTCTGATTAGCATCTACTTTTACCAAAGCATTTGTAAAGCGCCCTTCAGAGTTCGTTCAAAGGCGCCTCCAGAAGAAGCGTTTTATTCCCTGCTGGGCTACCAGGTGGCTAAGCCACTCTAGCATGGCGTCTGTTGTTTACTTAAGTTGCCGCTTTTGACAATTCAACTCGGAGCTTAGCCATAACTTGACCCGTCAGCCTCATGCTTCAAAGCTACCTTCCTAATCATCATGATACAAACGCAGACTAAGTGACAGATGACATGATGTAACCAAAAAAGTGGAGGAATCAATATGAGCAAAGTGGTGAGAAAATAAGTTGACTCGTAGACAAAATAATTCTTTGAAAATAAAAGCAACAGCTCACAACCCCATCATAAAAGTGCCCAAGGATGTTGCGTTTGAGATGGTCATGTTGAAGCGTCGTCGTGTTCTTCTACTTTCAAACCACGTCTGAAACTCACAAAGCGGTTTATTTGGCGAAAATATTCCATAATATCTTGCTATTCACTTATCTGCTTTTTACCCTTCATATCCTCCGCGATTTAAACTTTTAATTTTCATTGTTTTTTTTTTGTTTTTTTTTTGTTTTTTTATTTTTTTCGCATATGGATATCTACCCTGCTCTCCCACCTCCTTTTCAAATCGATTTCCACTCATTTAATTTTTATATAAATTTTTTCACAACTTTTATTTTTTATCAAATTTCGCCAAATGGTCTAAAAGTTCTCAAATCTTTGTTGTTTAAACAGTTCTTTGTATAATGTTCTTGAACAGTGTGCACTCAGCGCTATACAAATGTTTTGATTAGATTAGAAATTGTGGTAATGTTGCAAAAAATTAAAAAAATTTTTTTTAATTTACCAAAACTGTATTGTCAAAAGAATTCTAAATTGAAAATGAAGATCGAACTATATTAGAAAAAATATTGTTTTTTGTAAAATAGTTCAAAATTATTTAATAATTAATAAAAATGAACTCAATGGACGGAAGGCTCATACACACTCGAACGTTACTCTAGTTGCCAGCAAGGCCTGGTGCCGCTAGTCTGGGTAACAATCACTTTTTGACCTCTGAGTTGCTCCATTGAAAACGCCTTCCATCGCAGTGTACAGCTTGTTGGTCACGCACACTTTTTCTCCAATTTTTCCTTCGAAACTCTGGTGGTCTTGGAGTTCTGATGGTCTTGGAGCTTTGGTGGTTTTGGAGCTCTGGTGATCTTGGAGCTCTGGTGGTCTTGGAGCTCTGGTGGTCTTGGAGCTCTGGTGGCCTTGGAGCTCTGGTGGTCTTGGAGCTCTGGTGGTCTTGGAGCTCTGGTGGTCTTGGAGCTCTGGTGGTCTTGGAGCTTGATGGTATTGGAGCTCTGGTGGTCTTGGAGCTCTTGTGGCCTTTGGAGCCTTTGAGAACCGAGATCTGTTGAATAAACCTGGAGCTTCTATTTTGTACGGGCCGAAGGTACAATTCGTGAGAAAAGCTGCCATTTTTATTTACTGAGCCACCTGCTTTGATGCAGTCTGTGGTGTATGAAGGATAGATCTTTTTGAGTAAAAAAAATAGAAAAATAATTCTTTAGTTTTTTTTCAGCCCAGGAAGTTGTGACTTGCTTTAACACCTCGATGATGATCTAGTCTCCGTAATCGCTCTCAATGCGCCGTCCCTGGCTGCAGAGCGCTGACATTCAAGCTGTCATTGCGAGTCGCTTATTCTCTGAGAGTTGTAAGGCGAGTCAGAACACAATATCCTTTTTTCGTTTATAGTTTAATAAAAAAATAATTGCATTTCACTTGAAGCCTTGACTATGAATTTGAAAATAAAAGTCCAGTTTCCATT
>OX387250.1:6747629-6757629 GCA_947562095.1 Branchellion lobata
TGAACCTGCTTCATGCGAGCTTTATTTGCCTTCCAAAATGCAAACTTGTTCGTGGAGAGAAATACGAAAGCTCAATCATTTGGTGGTTTGTGAAACACACGAGTGCCTCTTAATAACAGAGTGCGTGGAATTGCACAAAACTAGTGTCAAAAATGTCACTGAAATGCCAGAATTTTCAACAAATTACAAGGCATGTCAACAAGGAATTATTAAAGGTTAAAATGTAACTTGATATTTGCTGAATTGCAAACAACACACAAGAGGCACAAAGGCGAACAAGAGCAACAACACACATACACACAACTACGCCGTCATCTCCAGGGACAAATAAGAAAATGGAAAACTCTACGAACTACATTCAAATATTCCCGCATCAGACACAACACACACAGACGCATACATGCAAACATACATTACACATTCGCCCACATACACTCGCACATACACACACAAACGCACACTGGTACATAAAACACATATAGGCACTTACAAAACGAATATAATATTAATACTGCTTTCCACTCAAAATTCATGAATGAGCACAGCACTTTGACACAAACATTCCAGTCTCAAGAAGCGTTTTGTATAGTTTTTCGAAGGACAAGCATCTTTGATGGGCTGTTTGAAGGCATAAAAACGCCATGCATGCGCCATGCCTCCTTGATTGCCTATTCAACGTTGCCCATTCATTGTTTGTTCATGCTTTTGTTTGTTTGTTTGTTTGTTTGTTTTTGTTTTTTGTTTGTTTGTTTGTTTGTGTTTTTGTTTGTTTGTGTTTTTGTTCGTTTGTGTTTTTGTTTGTTTGTATTTTTTTATTTATTGTTTGTTTGTGTTTTTTCATTTATTGTTTTTTTTTCTTTGAATATTTGTTTGAGGGTATTTATTTTCTTGTCTGGCAGAGATGAGAATTGCCAAATGGTTATCGAGACATCAAAAGCGTCAAAAAAGAAAATGTGCAAGAAAGAAGAAAGGAACATGAAAACAAATTGGAACAAACTCAACAGTACTGAACGAAACAAGAAGACGCACAAGGAAAGACAAAAGAACAAAGACGAAGCAGAAGAGGGCAGAAAGGAGATTATGCCAGTATCAATATAAGACTGCTTTTAATATTTGACCAGATCCATTGTAATGGACTCGGAATAATGCATAGCGGCAAGCAAATTGGATGTTTAAGGGAGAAGTGATCATAGGCGTTCGATGTGAGATGCCTCCTCATTGAGATGTTGTCTTTGTGTGTTGTGTTTTTTATAGTCTTTATTGAATCAAATTCAGACAAACGCTCGAAATGGCACAGAACGTGTTCGCAACGAGGAGTTCATCACAAATCAATCACTGCTTCAACTTCCATCTCCCCCCCTATTTTTTCCTTCCGTTTTCCTCAATTCCGATTTCTTCAATTTTCAACCATTAGAGCCATCTTCAGCCAGTCCGATGCCAGCAAGCACCGGTGTTTGCTGCTTTGCCACAGGCGCCTCTCGCGAAGGAGTTGAAGCGTGCTGATGTGTTTTTCATAACCTCTAATTTGTGCGATAAAACTTTATTGATGCCTTTGCACGTCTCGTCGGAATATTCAACGCTGGCGAGCAGCTTTATTGCCCTATAATTCAAGAACTTTTTCGTCGATTTCCTAGAATCGATCGCATTTCAACAACAAATCTTCAAATGGTGTGCATCTTGTGCAAAAAATCATTCCTGCCAGTTACTTGTGTTTTTAATCTGTTACATTTTTTATTGATATTTCTGTTTTATATTGTTTGAGCGGCCTAATCGTTAAGCCTCAAGCATGTCTGAGAGATTGTGGCAGAGGTTGGTGCTTTTGTGCTGTGCGTGTGTGTGTGTGTTCCCTTACGGTGAAGCCTTGCACGAAGAAATATTTAATATTGGCATTTTTAAAGTTATAATTCGATATTTTCACTTTTAGCATTTTCGAAAGCAAATGACACATTTCTTGATGATGTATGAATGGCGACGTTGTGTGCGCAGTTTGTGGACTCACGACTATCTGTTTGTTATGTAGAAAGATCGATGCTGGTGTTCTCTCGTCTGTGTGCTTGTGTGTCTGTGTGCTTGTGTGTCTTTGTGTTTGTGTGTCTGTGTGCTTGTGTGTTTGTGTCTTTGTGTGTTTTTGTGTTTGTGTGTCTGTGTCTTTGTGTGTCTATGCAGCTAGAGGGATCTTTCATGTATTTTAAATTAAAAATTTTTAGAAACACACGCTGTGGGAAAAAAAACTATCGATTTTGAATCTTGAAAAACTATGAAAATTTGATGAAATGCAGCCTTCTTCTCATTTCGTCTCTTCCCTTCTTTCCTGCTTTCACACTTCCATCCGCTGTTCCACTGTCTGCTAATTCGTCAACTGTTCTATAGTTGTTTCGTTCCAAGTTCTATAGAAAGCCCTAGAAAAAGTCTCATAGAGTTTTAAAGAGTTTTGTAAAAAATATTATAGAGTCTCAAGGAGAGTTTTATAGAGTCCTGCAAAGAGACTTACAGAGAAAGCAGCAAGGATCTGTTTCTTTGTTTCCAATTCATCACCACAGCCGCCTTAAACGGATCAAGCCACTAATTTGAGCGTCTGCGTCGATTGAATTTGTATTCCAAACTCGTTTACCCTCTTCGTTTTTTTATCCCCGCAAGCCTCCTGTGTGCTGTAAATTTGTTTCAAGAAGTTGGACGTTCAAAATTTATTCCATTGAAATAATTTTTCGAATATATTTTATTTTAAAAATTGTGTCCTTGCGGCGCATAGTTGCATCAAAGGGCACGACAAACTGCCACCAGTTCCCGACATTCTTTATCGAATCCCCTTTTAACGCAAACTGCAATCACCACAGCCTTTCAGCCCTCAATTACGCAACACACACACTCCAATTTGCTGTCCTTCCGACGCCTCGAGAAGTCATCATAGGCTCTTATCACAGCCCTCTCATTATCTTGGCGCCTTTTTGTGCTGAATTATTTTAAAACTTTCAACTAAAATAAAAAAGGTGAAATTTCTTTTAATGAAAGACAATCATAGTCTTGAAAAGAGAATAATTTTGACGTAGAATTTTTCAACGTAGAACATTTGAAGGTAGACTACGGGAAAGAATAATATATTAATGTAGGCTGTGAAAGTGGAATATTTGCGAAAAAATAATAAGAGGTCTGTAGAGGCAGTTTGAAGACAAAAGGCGGCTGAAGTCTTTGAAGATGAAAAGCACTCAATGAAAATATCGAAGTTTCAACAAACAAGCAAGCAAGCAAACAAACAAACAAACAAACAAACAAGCAAACAAACAAGCAAACAAACAAACGAACGAACAAGCAAGCAAGCAAGCAAACAAACGAACAAACAAGCAAGCAAGCAAACAAACAAACGAACAAACAAACAAGCAAACAAACAAACAAACGAACGAACAAACAACCAACAAACGAACAAACAAACAAACAAACGAACAAACAAACAAGCAACTGAACAAACAAACAAACGAGCAAACAAATAAACAAGCAAACAAACAAACAAACAAACGAGCAAACGAGCAAAAGAACAAACACACTCAACTAACTCAACAAGATGATAATAAAGTTTGAAAAAACTTACGCGTGGAATTTTTCACGTGGAAGCTCTAGTGGTGTAAGGTGCCTGGGAGTAAGGAGGCCTGGGTGGAAGGTTTGGTGAGGGTAGTGTGGGAGAAGGGGCTTGGTGGTAAGAGTGTGGGATAAAAAATAGGGGGGGGGGGGGTGGAGAGGGTGGGAGAAGGCGTGAAACTGTTGTGTTTATGGAAAATAAAAATAGCCACAAAGTCTTCAATTTGGTCTGTAATTCCATGCCAGTAATTGAGAGAGTGTTTTAGTCATCTTTCCAAAAAATTTCCGCGAGACACACTTGAGAATTGAAAACATTTCTTCGCCTAATGCACTTTTCTGAGCGCATATGAACAAGATTTCCTGCGTTAGATTTGGCGTGATTTCCATAAGAGAAACAAAGAACGACAGAGACTCAGCCGAGTGGATTTTTCCAAGGCAACTCTGCAAGCCACTGCGTTAGTAGTCTCTATCCATCTTCCACGCATCACCACCCCCAACACCTCGCACCCCCTTCGAAACGATCCTCCTAAACTCCAACGTGTTTTCGCCCTCCCATTTGTCACTTTTTCATTTCATTTCATGTTCGTATTTCATTCCTTCTCCTCTTGTTCCTCCCACTCCAAGGCACCAATCGAAGTCTTTTCTTCCTCTTTTTTTTTCTTATTATTTTTCCTATTTGTCTTTTTTTTTTCGTTTTTTTCTTCTCATTCTTTTTTTATCTTCGTAGTTTTAAATTTTTCTTTACCTCCAGAGTTTCTTTTTTTCTTTATCTTCTGAGTTTTTTTCTTTTTCTTTTTCTTCATCTTCTTTCTCTTTTTCTTCATCTTCTTTATCTTGTTCTTCTTTCCTCCATCTTTTCTCATCTTCTTCTTCGCCTCTTCTTTGATCAGTGGGGGCGTGGGCCTGTATCTTCCTCCGCATCTTCTATCTTAAATTGCTTGCCACTAAATGTAGTTTTTTTTCCTAGGTTATGACGCTTTTAATCCATAATTTTCTTTTTTTACTTAATTTAATTTAGTTTCAATTATTCTTTGAACATTCCAACCCCAGTTTTTCGTTCATTTGATTGTTTAAGTTAGAAAATAGTTACTTTAAGTTAATTATCATTTAATTGGGGTATATGTTCCTTATTATTAAAGGGTTGTTTCTGGAGATCTCTGGTCAATCAGTTTCGAAAAACTAAAAATTTGAAAAATTCAACTTTTGTTGAGTTTTTTTTTTGAAACTAAAACACTTCAAAAAATTTTTTAAATCGACTTTCATTTGAGAGATCACCAAAACAATTCCTTTTATTTTTGAAATTGATAGAAATACTAACGAATATCTTTTTTATTTTAAGGTATATTGACCAGAAGTCTGCTTGAAACAACCAACCTAACAATAACAACTACCCGAATAACCTATCGCACCTCGTTAGAGAACAATCAATAAACATGAAAATTCCTGTGATAAGCTCGATGATGGAGAAGGGAATTGTGGCGGATTTGCACGAAAGGATTGCAAACCCGGAGTCTCAGCGAAGTCTGGTGCTGGTGATTGTGTGCGTGGCCCTCTTCTTGGACAACATGCTCTACATGGTCATCGTGCCCATTATCCCCATCTACCTGGATGAACTCAAGGTCTCAGAGACCCCTTCTGCACCTGCACCGCCACCAGAGACCTTGCGCGACTACTACCAGCAAGCCAACAAGCCATCAACGTCCATCAACGCGTGGGAGTCTGAAGGGGGCTTGAGGAGAGAAGGCAGCATCAAAGTTCTCAAGAACGGCACTCGCGTGAAGCTGCGCAGAAAAGGCCTTTCGGCCCATGGCAACCTCACTTTTTACAACAACTCCAGTAGCGGCGATAAGCTGGTCGGAAAGACGATTCCCATTCTGGTAAAGTACACGGGAGACCAGAGTTCAGACGCAAGAGTGGGCATTTTGTTCGCCTCGAAGGCTCTGGTGCAGCTTTTCATCAGCCCCATCGGAGGCACCGTGATCGACAGGATCGGATACGACACTCCCATGATCATTGGCCTGTCCATCATATTCTTATCCACCACCATCTTCGCGTTCGGACGAAGCTATGGGGTGTTGTTCGCAGCGAGAAGTCTTCAAGGCGTAGGCTCAGCTTTTGCAGATACGGCAGGACTAGCGATGATTGCGGATTGCTACAAAGAGAACAACGCCAGATCAAAAGCTCAAGGGATCGCTTTGGCCTTCATCTCTTTTGGGTCACTGTTCGCTCCCCCTTTTGGAGGCTTCTTCTACACGTACGCAGGAAAGGCAGTGCCCTTCCTGGTGTTGTCGTTGATTGCGCTGATAGACGGCGTGATGTTGCGGTTTGTAACAAAACCTGAAAACAAAGAAAAAGCTCTTTGCGGAAAAGTGGAAAAAAAAGGAACTCCCATCTACAAGTTGATAATGGACCCTTACATAGCCGTGTGTGCCGGGGCTCTAGTGATGGCCAACATTTCGCTCTCGTTCCTGGAGCCCACCATTGCCAGATGGATGAAGGAGACTATGGACGTGGGCGAATTGCAGATTGGAGCCGTGTGGCTTCCCCCTTTCCTACCCCACGTACTGGGAGTTTACCTCACAGTCAAGCTCTCCAGACTCTACCCCAACCGTCGGTGGCTGATCACAGCGATAGGCCTGGGTCTGGAAGGCATCAGCTGCTTCATCATCCCCTTCTGCAGCAGTTTTTACATGGTCATTTTCCCCCTCATGATCGACTGCTTTGGCATCGCTCTGGTCGACACGGCCATTCTACCCACTTTGGCTTACCTGGTCGACCACAGACACGCCAGTGTGTATGGCAGCGTCTACGCCATTGCCGACGTTTCGTACTGCCTGGCCTACGCCTTCGGACCCATCGTGGCCGACGAAATATACCAGCGGATCGGTTTCTTTTGGTTGAACATGGGTATCTTTGTGAGCAATATTCTGTACGCTCCCCTCCTCATCTTACTCAAGGATGTGCACAAGTACAGCGAGTTCGAAAGCGAGTTTGAAGACGAAGGCTACGGTGGAGACAAGAGCGACAAGGGCAATCAGCCTACAGTCAGCAGTGACATTCCTCTCTTGACCAGCAAGGCCGACGCAACCAGACCCGAAGACATGACTTCTCAGCCAAGTGAAAACCCGCAGTACATGACGTACGTCAAGTCGCAAGAGGAAGTGCCTGCGACGCAACAAGTCGTCATGGTTCAAAACCCTGTTGCAGACATCCACCAAGACAGGAATCCTTTCAAAAGTGGCGCCACTCCACAGACCTTCAACCCCTTCAACAGGCCCTCCCCCTCTGTGGTGCAGTCCTCCACCATGGTGCAGAACGTTAAGCTGGCCAGGAAGCGCTCCGATGCCTCCGACGAAGAGTTCGGCAGCCTGCGCTGAACAGAGGCCTCTAGAAATTAGTCTTTTGCGATTTACTCTATTCACTTTAGGGAATTTATCAGAGGAATGCTCGTATGTGCTTTTATGTTGTGTAGTCGAAAAATCCTTATCTAACTCAACTTTTTAAATTTGATTTTATTTTCCATTTTTATTTATTTTGAACTCCCGTTCGTTTCACTTTTAAAACTCTCAAAGTTACTTTTTGATTTGCATTTTGGTTCAGCTTGGTTGGGGCCGTGCATAACTTAGTGAGTCTTTGAGGTGGTCATTGTGCCACGCATGGCTGGCCATTGTACATTTCGCTTCATACCAGACTAAGAAGACATGTATGGAGGTTCGAGAAGTGGTGTTCAATTCAAAGGCTGGTTCCATTTCATTTGTGCATGAAACGATGCCCTGTCGTGCTAGCGTAGGTTTTTCCATAGTGCACCTGTCTTGGTTAACAACACTACGCAGTGGTTTAGAGACCATGGTAATCATTTTTTGTTTTATTTTCTCAAAGATATTTATACGTCATGGCAGTCACAAGTTGCAAGAGGCAACTCTTGTGATTAAAGCCGAAACCACGTCAACTCTCAAAACCAATTCGAGCCGCCATTGCAGACATTATCGTCTACATCATCACCACGCCTGCTCAACCAACACACTCTAGAGGCAGTGCCTGGAGTGGCAACTTTGAAGACGATGCACGCCGGAGCAAATATGAAATGTTGTGTGACTTCTAAGCGTTTTCAGTTTTTTCGTGTGCTTTTGCGTTTTTTACTTTTCAAAAATGAATTTGCACATACAAAATATTGTAAAAAAAATATTATAGTTTGGTGATTGAAATTATTCAAACGTCAAAAACCTTGAAACGCGTGCAGAATATTTAAATAATTCATTTTCCAAGTTCCCTTCGGTTCATTTCCATGACCATGTGCTATTTTGCTTTTAACGTTATCTACTTTCGGGTGGTTTAAATAGTCATTTAAAGATTTCCCAGACTACAAAATTGCTTTTTAAAAATTCGCAGCCAACTATATCGATTTTATTCGAGATTAAAAAACTGTTAATAAATTATAAAGTCAATTCAAGCAATAGCACAATAGGAATAATGCCGACCTATGTATTTGCTAATGGACACCACTCATGCAACGCCTACCGCATGCTAAACCTGCACTAGCACTTTGTGTTATCGAGAAAATTAAAGTTGAACTCTTTTGACTGTTTTCAATAATTTTAAGCTAATTTTCATGTTTAAAAGACATTTCAAACATAATAAGAGCCATCGGTGTTCAAGCATCGTATTATCGGACTTGATCGAAACTCGATCATCCTCCGCTCATCACTCCAATCAACCTTCGCTCATCTCACCAATCACCCTCCGCTCACCATTCCATTTCCGATTTGATTTGTGCACACGGACACTTTTGCATTTTTTCACACCTCCCCTTGCGAAGTAGCTTAATCATGAAGCGCCTAACGCCCATGCGCCGACGACTTTCACACATCCTTGTAGATACGAACACTTCTTCCTTCATACACCGTTGTTGATTGCTAGTTCTTTTCTTGTACATACCTGCGTCATGGTAGCTTAAGCAGGCGTGTGACGCAAGCACACCACACGCGTCTAGATTGTCACTTGTGACTCGTGTACATACCTCGCCATAGTCTCACTCGCATTGAAACCGCGCTGTAGTGGAAGTATCTGCCGACATTTCTCAAGCTGTTGGACACACGCCTCGTGTCGTCGTTGTGGTCGTCGTTGTGGTCGTCGTTGTTGTTCTTGTTAGTGCAGTGCTGTTACACCATCTAGTTTATTTTCTTGCAATAAAATTTGTTTCGAGTCGAGTGTTTGTTGGCTTTTCATCCATTTTGTTCATGCCATCCCAACTGCCTTCTCCGCACGTGAGTGCCGAAAAGGTATTTATTCGAAAATTGGAAATAAGTTTTTTTCAATTTGAGAAATTTGTGTAAATTGCTAGAAACAAGGACCACAACCACAACCACAGCCACAAACACAGCCACAACCACGACCGCAAACACAACCACGACCACAAACACAAACACGACCACAAACACAAACACAACCACAGCCACAAACACAACCACAAACACAAACATAACCACAGCCACAAACACAAACACAACCACAGCCACAAACACAAACACAAACACAACCACAGCTACAAACACAAACACAACCACGACCACAAAAACAAAACCAAAAACAAACCTAAAATCCAACGAAAAAAACCTAAAGCAACTAGCTACGAGTTTTTCTCGCTAAAGACACCTTTTCATTGGCTGCGGAAGCATTCATTCAGCGACGGAGGTGGGACTGAGATCGGCCACGTCACACGTGCGAGCGTCAATTGCTTCCAGAACCGCCCCTTCTCACGTCGCCTCTTGCTATTTTTCAATTTCTTTTTAATTTATCCTTTCAATTTTTTTTATTTTTGCTTCGTTGTTTTATTTTTTTTCGAAAAATTACATTTTTTATTAATAGATTTCTTTTTTTTTCACGCCAAAAAAAAGCAAATTGTTCGCTGGATGGGTGTTTAGGGATATTGATTGGAATAAAGCAGAAAGGAGGTTTTTGAAAACCGCAGTGAGTACACTCTTGAAGAGGGAGGCTTCAAAATTAATTTCCACATTTCAAAAACTGCAATAAATCATGCTTTGCTCAAGCAAATTTTTTGAGTGACTAGTTTATTTTTCTTTTTTTATTCTTCCTCCTCTCTTAAGCTTAGCCGATATATAAAGGGTCTTTTCAGTTGCTGGGAACTTCCCCTACACATCCATCCCATCTTCCCTTTTTTCCACATTTTTCCATCCATCCCTTTAAGAACCTAATTTTCATTTTTTATTTCATATTCAACATAGCACCTCTCGCTCACGTCATTTGAATCATTTCTCACCCACACCCGTCATTGTCCCTTCACCGAGAGCTCATCATACTTCAAAACTGCTATTTAAGTCTTTTCCATCAATACATAAAATCACCCCTAAATGAAGTATCATCAAACCAGGAGTTTTATTTTCGATAAATGCACGTACTTCATAGAAGTTGT
>OX387250.1:6767629-6792629 GCA_947562095.1 Branchellion lobata
CACTCTGCAGCAGAATAGGCCAATGATTAAGTTTCAAACGTACTAGTGAATACTGAATAGCTCCTTCTTGGGGAACCTGCCAAATCATATTTCTGTCTACTTCTCTTTCCTTCAAATCTTTCTTTTTCTCCATACCTTTTCTGCATCATTACATTACATCTTCTCTGCACCACCACACCTCCGCTGCACCACACCACACCACACTTCTGCTGCACCCCCACACCACACCCGCAAACCACACCTCCACATCACACCTCACTTCTGCTGCACCTCCACACCACACCCCCACACCACACCTCCACACCACACCTCACTTCTGCTGCACCTCCACACCACACCTCCACACCACACCTCCACAGGAGCATCAACAACCTGGATCTCCACGTTTTGCGTTACAACGCCTACGGCAAGAACTTTCCGAAGTCTCAGAACATGAGTCCTGACGCCTTCATCCAGGTGGCCCTGCAATTGGCCTACTACCGGTTTGTGGGGGAACCAGTGCTGATCCCGGTGTGGGAGGCTGTGAGATTGTGGTGTCGCAGGTGGCAGATGATAGATGTTGGTGGCCCTAGAAATGGATATGAAATGAAATGGATATGAAATGAAATGGATATGAAATGAAATGGATATGAAATGAAATGGATATGAAATGAAATGGATATGAAATGAAATGGATATGAAATAATTTTTAAATGCAAAAGTCTCAAAAGCTGCTTCAACACAATTAATTTTTAAAATTATGCATGCTACTGAAAAAAAAGAATGCGCCTTCCCACCACCACCCACAGCATCCACGGAACGTTGGTGTGCACGTATGAGAGCGCTTCCATTCGAAGGTTCAGGCACGGCAGAGTAGACAACATCAGAGCCTGCTCTCCAGAGGCACTGGCATGGTGCCAGGCCATGCTGAGGAACAGTGCATCGGTGCGTACGTGTATGACCTCTTAGACCTCGGAACGTCTTGGGGTTGACGCCACTGTAGTGATGCTTGTGTTTGTATTTGTGGTCCGGTCAACCAGTAGCCCAGCAGCGAGTTAAACCTTCCCTCTGGGTTTATATATGAAAGCTTGCGAGAAAGACGCCAGATAAATGCATTGATTTGGTTTGTTACAAATATTTTTTCTTATTTTTGTAAAATTTATTTTTTTTAATTTAGTGTTTTTAATTTTCTAAAGAATGAAGAAAAGCTTAATTTGCTGAGGAATGCCATCAAGAAGCAGACGACCGTGATGGTTCAGGTAGGTTTATATAAGCTACATCTAAGCTACATTTTCGGCGTAGAACTGGATTTTGATGCAATAAAGACTATAAAAAAGTTAAAAACTCCAAAATGCAAAAACATAGTACCACCACTCCACCACTCAACCTCTACTATAGGCCATCCTGGGACAAGGCATTGACAACCACTTGCTGGGACTCAGGCAGATCGCCGAGGAATCTACACTGCCTCTGCCCTCCATCTTCACAGACCCCTCCTTCATCCACTCCAACAGATTCATCCTTTCCACCAGTCAGGTATCTAAATCATTATCTTTTTTTCTGGACTTTTCGTCATAAAATATTTTTAAACATTTTTATGGTATTTAACTTTGAATTGTTTGTTTTCAAAATTTTTTTTCGTTAGTTTTCGAATGTTTTAGATTTTAATATTCCACTCTTTTTAACATTTTTTTCTACATTGATTAAAACTATGTTGATTTTTTATGCAAATGGTGTTTAGTTAAGGCAGCGAGATTTATTTCTTCAAAGGCACACTTATTTGCTCACCTCGAGTTCATTATAGCCGCCTCCGACCCTCACGTGTCGTACACAGGACATAATTGCAGGCCTTCCTGCCTTTCTCATTTTTATTCGACACAAATAACATCTTTTGGCCTGTTCTCACATCCTCGCGTCTTTTACGTTTGAAAATTTGTTTTTCCTCTTTTTCGTATTTAGTATTATTATTCATTATTTTTTTCTTCTTCTTCTTCTTCTTCTTCTTCTTCTTCTTCTTCTTCTTCTTCTTCTTCTTCTTCTTCTTCTTCTTCTTCTTCTTCTTCTTCTTCTTCTTCTTCTTCTTCTTCTTCTTCTTCTTCTTCTTCTTCTTCTTCTTCTTCTTCTTCTTCTTCTTCTTCTTCTTCTTCTTCTTCTTCTTCTTCTTCTTCTTCTTCTTTCTTCTTCTTCTTCTTCTTCTTCTTCTTCTTCTTCTTCTTCTTCTTCTTCTTCTTCTTCTTCTTCTTCTTCTTCTTCTTCTTCTTCTTCTTCTTCTTCTTCTTCTTCTTCTTCTTCTTCTTCTTCTTCTTCTTCTTCTTCTTCTTCTTCTTCTTCTTCTTCTTCTTCTTCTTCTTCTTCTTCTTCTTCTTCTTCTTCTTCTTCTTCTTCTTCTTCTTCTTCTTCTTCTTCTTCTTCTTCTTCTTCTTCTTCTTCTTCTTCTTCTTCTTCTTCTTCTTCTTCTTCTTCTTCTTCTTCTTCTTCTTCTTCTTCTTCTTCTTCTTCTTCTTCTTCTTCTTCTTCTTCTTCTTCTTCTTCTTCTTCTTCTTCTTCTTCTTCTTCTTCTTCTTCTTCTTCTTCTTCTTCTTCTTCTTCTTCTTCTTCTTCTTCTTCTTCTTCTTCTTCTTCTTCTTCTTCTTCTTCTTCTTCTTCTTCTTCTTCTTCTTCTTCTTCTTCTTCTTCTTCTTCTTCTTCTTCTTCTTCTTCTTCTTCTTCTTCTTTATCTTCTTCTTCACCTGAATAACCACAAATTGTTAAGGCACCATTCCACCGAGAGTTTAAAAATACCAAAAAAAAATTCACAAAAAATTGACTTATTTAAGAAACTTGCTCAGAAAAAAAATAGCTACACAACAGGGCGTTTGGTTAGGCTGTCAAACAAAAATCACAAATAAGGAAAATAAAGATAACTTTGTCATGGCCACCGACTTCCCACAATTTTCTATTTCTCCCTTCACCTCCCTTTTTTTTCCTTTCCCCCCTCTCTCTCCCTTCCCTCCCTTCCAGGTGCCTACCACAATGGACGCATTCATGTGTTACGGGCCCGTGGTGGAAGACGGCTATGGGGCCTGCTACAACCCACACCCTGACTACATCCTCGTGTGCGTGTCCAGTTTCAAGAAGGACCAGAGCACCAACTCGGCCGCCTTCGCTCGATCTCTGCACCTCGCCTTCGACCAGATGAAGGGTATATGTGAGGCCTCTTCAAAGAAGAAAAACTCCGTGCCACCGCCCAAGCCACCCCAGCCTCTCTTTAGAGGAAGTTCCAAGGGTTAAAGTTGCAGAGATGTTTTAACGGTGAAAAGATTTAGTTTCAGGAATAAGCTTATATCGAAATAGATTTTTTTTCAACTTATGAACGTTTTTTTAGAAAATAGGAAATGTGATGAGTGACTAGCAATTGTGAGATTTTAGTTAAGGAAACGGTGATTGTTACGGTTGTTACTTCAATGTTGTTCCAGTGTTATTTTGTAATTAAGCCATGTGACTTTCGGTGAGTGAGATTCGAAATGTGCTTGATCAAGAGGGTTTCAAGACGTTGTAGCGCATTTTAAATTCATTTTATTTTTCCTGCAAATGGTTGAAGCGTTGACTTGATTGTTTTAACTTTTAGCAATAACTTTCCATCTAGAAGCCAATGTTGAGCTAGTTGACTTGAAGTTTTCATTGGTTCAACACTTTTTTATTTTATTTATTTGCGATCGAGTTCCTCACATTCTCTATGACATCATGCTCACAAGACGTCTAATAACTTTTTTTTCCAGAAGATATCAATTCACGTATTTCCAACTGTCTAGTCATTGTTGTTAGAGGTATCGTGCACGCGTTGATTTAGAAGTCTTGAAAACGTATTTAAGAGTGTTCGTATTTTTATTGATTTAATCAATCAGCAAAGATCGTTATCATTGTCCATTCCGAAATGAAATAAAAATTGAAAAACTGTCTGTGAAACACCAAATACAAAAGCTCAACTCATCATCTCATAAACCTCTGGTTGATCTACACAAACTTTTACTTAACCTTCCAAATGGAAATCGCCGTCATCCTCTTCCTATTCACGAAGGCATCATCTTCTCTGAAAATTTGATGAACCAGTCTTTCCTCGGCCACCTCCTCCACTTCCTCCACCTCCACCACCACCCCTACCTTTCCCTCTTGCAGCTGGTGAAGTTTAGTCAAAGTTAAAAGTCAATGTAAGGTTATCTATAACTTAAATAGCGCGTATAAAAAGTTCAAAATTATTTTCTTTCTTTATAAGTAGCTTAAGAGGCGCCCAATACACAGCCAAAGAAATGTGACTGAAGTTGGAAGTGAACACACCTTGTGCCCTGAGGATTGCTGACTTTCCTCTGCCTGCCCCACCCCCTCTGCCCTGCACCTTCTTAAACATCGGAGCATTCTTCAACATGTCAGGAAGAATTATGAATCTTACCTGGAAAAAGTTGTAATAAAAAAAGTATAGTAAGAGCTAAGATTCAGAATAAGTTTTCCTGAGATATATTAGAGCCAGGCTCAATACATGGAGGATGTATGAAAGTTTCTATAATTATAATGATACCTTGCTGCCCCTGACAAATACATTTTCTAGTTCCATGGTTCGACCATCTCTGTAAGTTGCTGTGACTCTTGCCAACTGACAATTCATGTTGTCTTCTGCTTCTAGAAGCTTGCCTGGAAATGAAATAAAAAAATTGATTTTTTTTCGAAAACTAATAATAATTTTTTCCACCTCTGTAAACTTCTCCAGTGGTGGTCTCGCAAGTAATTATGTGTCCTTCCGCCTCACTAAGCACCTTTATTGGAACTCCAATCGACATGTTCCTGCTATTCCTAATTTTTGATATTATTATAAAAACTAGTGATCCTCTTTAGAAAGCTTATTATAAATATATTGTTTATTATTTTACTCATAAAAGCATTGAGGTATTGTAATGTAAAACTAAATTACATCTTCTTTTTTAGCTTAATAAGCGTTAAAATGATACTTTTTAAAGGAACGATATATTATTGTTTTATATTTTTGAAATAATGAAAAATTATACCTTTTAAAGAGTTTCTTCAAAGGATTCTGAATAAATTTCGGCAAACAAGCGATTTACCAACGATAAAATAATTTGCAGGAAACCTTTAGCTAAACAAAGAACCCTCAAACATATTTTTCATTTTCGCTTTCTTCCAAAAGTGGATTTAATCTAATCAAAATAAATTTATTTTCTTTAATCAAAGTAAGGGTGTTTTAAAGTTAAATCGTTTGAAGGTTGCATATCGTTTTTAAAAAGTTTTTTTATTCTGTTTTTTTCGGTATAAATTTAACTAATTAAATGTAAATATGAATATATTAAACGACAGGGCAGCTTTTTTAAGTAATTATGAAGTTTTCACATTTTTAAAAGACATTAAAGAAGGCAAAAATGGACAAACCAAGCCTGGCATGGATCTCAAAAATTTGGCCACAATAACTTACGAGATGATTAAATACTTAGAAACCTCTCCTTGTGGTAATCAGACCGCTGTAGATGTGAAGGGCTTGATGAACAAACTTAAATCATTCAAACTTACAAAAGCTGAGAAATTGCAGGTTTATACATCTATTATATTTTCAATCTTTCATTAAATAATTAAGTTGAAATAATATTCAGATCGTGAATAGCCTTCCTCGAACGCCAGTGGAAATACAATTGATCATAGAAGAAAGCGAAGAAAGGTTGAGTATGGAGGAGATTGATGAATTGCTAGCTGTGATTGCAGAGTTTTGTAGTGACTCTTGAAACAAAAAAGTTATTTTTGTTTCTACCCATATAAACATATTTCAGTTTTTTTTGAATGTTATTTTTTCAAGTTTTTTTATTTAACTTTTTGTAAACTTAAAGTCAGTTTTTATGTGATGGATTTCATTACCACATATACAAATTTTGTTTTCAAAATTTATTATTTTTTCACTTCAATAAAGTTAACTTTCATTTAAATAAAACTGGTTAAAAACCAAAAAAATTCAAGTGTAAAAGAAATATATATGTAAAAGCAATGACAATTTAAAGGTTAAACAGCGACACAGTTTACTCGTGGTCACCTCAAATATCTAACATCGAGTAGCTTCGGTCACCTAACTGTCCACAATGCGACATTTCATGGCGATTGTTACAAATTATACCAAAAATGTGTTATGTCATGGCCCTTTTGACCTCAATAGACGTTGACCATTCGGAGCTTTTAGCACAAAAACATATTGCGGAGTACAATGGTCTGACATTGAAAGCGAGTTCAATAATTGAAATTAAAGACGTTTGAAAAAATTTGTTTACAATGATATATCTAAAAATTTCTACTAAGAGTAATGAATAGTTATTATTAACAAAGTATTTATTACAATTTAAGTTATTTACAAGTTGACCACGTCAGCGCCCGTAATTCTTCTTCAGGGTGGGTCTCATCCAGTAGTCTTCATCGGAGGCGTCCTCGTAGTGCAGGTTGTGTCTGCAGACATGGAGTGTACGCTTGCATTGCACTCGAACAATTGCGCAACTTTATGAAAAGAGCTTGGGATTCAACTAACTCATCGAGAAAGTCTCTCGTGAGTATGCAAGTTTCACCTGCTGCTTCTGGGCGGAGATATGTACTTGTCCAAACTCTCCATCGCCTCACCTGCACCAGAGGTTGCTTCGATGTACTTCCAGCGTGGTTAAACCATAAAATTTGAATAAAAATCTTTATGTTTACAAGAATAAAAATACTTTATTAAAATTGCGAAAAGAAATTTTTTCACAACTACTGCATTTACAGTTTTAATTTCACTAAATCTACAACCACATCGACACCAAAAAGTGCAATATAAAAAAGATTTTTAATCATTTTGAATGGTTGGATGGCGAATAGTCGAATGGCCTCAAGACTCACCAGCCATCTTTTTAAGGTTCTGGAGCCTCTGTTCGTTGTGTCTGGTCAACTCATCAGGATCGAGGGAGGACGAGGAGAGAGGCCTCATGTCGACTTCCTTGAGGGTGGCGGAGGTGGAGAAACTTTAAGAAAACTCTTGCTCAACATGAAACAACTGGAACTTGGAAACATAATCAAACGGATCGGTGTTTAAGCAACGCTATACATCTTCAAGAGGATGGATGTAAAAACATATGACAATCCAGTCAAAGCATTTGAAAAGCGCCTTTTAGCACCTTGTTCACGAAGAAAAAGGTGGATTAATCGAGATGGGGTGTAATGGAAGTTAGCTTCATTAACTTGCAGTTGTTCTTGGATTTCATTGTATTTGGCTCTGAAGTCGGTGTTGTGTTGTTGCAGGTTCCAGGTAGACCGTTGCTTGGCAACCTTTAGTCTCTCGCTGGCCCGTTTCTCGTCTGTGTAGTGCATGCTGATGAATTAAACTTAAATGACTAAGTTCACCCTTATCTTGAATACATTTCATTATATGAATGATATAAATAAATAATAACCCTTAAATACAAATAAACAAATACCCTTAAATACAAATAAATAAATACCCTTAAATATAAATAAATAAATACCCTTAAATATAAATAAATAAATACCCTTAAATACAAATAAATAAATACCCTTAATTTTTTAATGAAGAATTCAAATTTTATGAGAATTTTCACAGTGTATTTCTTCATTTGGTAACTCAAAAGCAGCCTTCTGGTACTCTCATTATTTCCACAACCTCCCACAACCTTTCAAAACCTCCCACACCCTCCCACAACTTGACAAAACCTTTCAAAACCTCCCACAACCTTTCAAAACCTCCCAATACCTCCCACAACCTCCCACAACCTCCCAAAACCTTTCAAAACCTCCCACAACCTCCCACAACTTTACAAAACCCCCCACAACTTCATAGAACCTTCCACAACTTTCCAAAACCTTTTAAAACTTCATAAAACCTCCACAACTTCCCAGAACTTACCTTCCAAGTCAATGTTGTTCATCTTCTGGCTCAGTTGCGACAAGAAAGCGTCGTGGGAGTCCCCTTCAACAAATTAACCTCATTAGTACTGGATTGATCAATCAATAATTTCATTTCTAATACCTTGAAAAGTTCATTGATAAAAATACAATATTTGTACTGGTTATTTCTCATTGGTTACCGCAAGCTCCACACCAGCGCAAGTTTGAAAGTCAACTGAGACTTAATGACTTAATTTCGATTTTATGTAACAGATGTATCAGAAGTGCTGTATGATCGGAAGGCATGAACTGGTGAGAAGTACTTCTGTTGCTTATAGTGAAGGATGCTCGAGAGGCCGGTGGTTGTCGCTTGTCGTAGTCGTTGTCACTGTCACCAGCCCTGTCGTCCTCATCATCGCCATCCATGTCATTGTCGTTGCTGTCATCGGCATAGTTGTCATCGTCGCCGTTGCTGAGGTTGTTGCTGGAATCTCCATTAATAACGCCGTTATGCTTGGCTTCAAGCAACTTCTGCAGCTCACTGTGGTTGGCGTACACGTCATCACTCTTTGCCGCCTCTTCAACTTTCTTCCCCTTTGTGCTTGCAGCTTCACCAACGTCACTCTTCTCGGGACTCTCGTCTTTGACCTTATCTGCATCTTCTTGCTTCTTTTCCAAGGGTTCGCTCCTGGCTGAGCTCCTGTTGATGACCGGAGTGTCATCTGCATTGGTTATATTGCCTTAAATACATTGAAATAACTGTAGAATTTTTTAAACCTTTTTGAAAATTTGTGGATTTTTTAAAAAGTTTCCAAATGTTAAAAGTTTCGAATCGGATAATAAATGTCAAGTATGACGCATATGAAACCTTTGGAGTAGTCTTCAAAGTTATATCTTCCAGGATTCTTCCTGTTCCAAAATTATAGAAAAATCAAAAAATCAAGTTCAAGAATAATCGAACAGCTGCTTAAAATTCCAATAGCTTACACCACAATGGGTCTTTCCACTTCTCGAGGTCGGTAGATGGCAGACTTTTCAGCTGCTTCCCTTTGCGGGTCTGCCTCATGGGCCTGGAAACAAACAGCAAGCTCAGGTACGCATTTGCTAGAACATGGCAATGAGAAGTGAGGTTTTGAGAGAGCACAGACTGACTTGCTTTTTGAGCCGCTCTTCTTCTTCTCGCTGCCTCTTCCTCTCCTCCTGCTTCTCTTGCCTCTGTTTCTCCTCGTCGTCCCTCCTCTGAATGAACAACTGCGCTTTTTTCTCCTCCTGTTGCCAGTGCCACATCACACTTTGTTGTAAAATGATTCTTAAGAAATAACACTTGCACATCAACTATGACTTGCTTGAACACATCCAAACAAGTATTCAGGCAAAACGGCTCAAACCCACTCCACGCCACCTCTCTCTTCTTCTCTTCCATTCTTTTGACTTCTTCTTCGTACTTCTTCTTGGCCTCTTCGTTGTACTGTTCCATTCTCTTCAGTTCTTCTTCCTCTTCTCTTTTCATCTTCTCTTTCTTCTCTGCTTCTCGACGTTTTTTGTCTTCGATCTGGTGTGGTCTTGAAAGATACAAACTTTCGAAGAAAATGAGGCTGAAGGTGCCGCTTAAATTGAGGCTTCTGTGGAAATCAATGCAATCTAACCTGCTTGCGAAGTTCATCTTGGTAACTGGATTTGACCTTTTTCTGTTCTTCCGACTGGATTGTTGGTGTGAATTGAAAATTTCAAACTCCTCACAAATAACTTCCAGAAAATGAGACATATCCCCTATTTTAACGTTTCGAAGTGGGGCACAATCGAAAGACTTCTCACCATTGGTTCGCCAAAGATTCCATTGCCTCCTCTGGCGTGGGTGCCTTTGTCGAGATTGGAAGCGAATGGAGGGGAGGTAGGCTGGTTGTCTGAGTGGCTGACTGGCTGGTTGTGGAGAGCTTGCTCATTCACTTGCTCAATCAGGTGGTCTAAAAAAATAACAAGTGAATGTAAAAATATACTAAGTTTCAATGGCCAACGCGGCAGCCGCATCATCTAGCTATCCCAGCACCGTTTGCGTCAGAGAAGCTTGCTTGCTGCGTGTACTTGAGGTCGTGAAGGTCACTCTTCCTCTTCTCCTCCTCCTTCATCCTTCGGCGCTCCTCTATCTACAAACACCCAAGAAAACGTTTAATTCTTTCAAACTTTTAATTAAAAAGTAAAATTGCTATTCGAAGCTTCACGTCACAAATACTTATAGCTCTTATATGAACTGAGAACTGTGTGGAAATCATGACTGGCTGCTCATGGGGCTTTCAGAGGTATTTGTCATGACCATCGTCAATTCCTGTCTCTCAGGTGCACCACCACAAGCACCTGTTGCTGCAGCTGCTTCTGGTATTCCCTCTTCTTGCCTGGGTCGTTGCGCTCGTCGTCCCCCTTGCTTCAAACAAAAAGTTATAACATTAGTAAAATAATTTTCGAGGCTCCAAGATAAGTAACTGAGGCGCTTGGAATGTATTGTGGTGTCACAAACAGCAAAGGTGTTGTGGGTAGGCACTCAATGGGCCTCATGATGTTGAGTGATGCGCCTCTGTTGCCATGCAAGTGAAAGTAAATAACTTATTAATTTATTCACCCAAGCACATGGAGGATGCCTGCATTCCTGGAGTTTTCCTTCTCGAAGTTGAGTCTCCTTTTACTTTCGAGCCCATCCCGCTCAGATTTCACTTTAGGGTGTTTGTCCTTTTTTTTGTCGTGTTTCTGGCCGCCATTGATGCTGTTGAGGAGTTGCACACGTTGGTCGATCAGCTGGTCTTCCAGAAAACTGCAAGTGTATGATTGGCTGTTTCATTGAAGTACTTATTAATGATAAAAGTATTATTTATAGAGGAATGTTTTCCTGCTTACGCGGGACGTGAGTCTGTTGTGGGAGATGTATATGGAGATGGTAGTTGATTAGCCGGGCTGCTGTAGGCCAAGGGTTGTTGTGGTTTCATGAGTAGTTGTTGTTGCTGCATCAGTTGTTGTTGTAGCAGTTGTTGTTGCAACATTTGTTGCTGAAGAAGTTGTTGTTGTATTTGTTGTTGCTGCTGAAGTTGCTGGATTGGATGGGGTGAAACGACTGACAAGTCTGAGAGGAAACTAGCATGGGTGGAAGAATGGAAGAGGTGGTATAAGTTTTTTTTAATTTTTTTTTTCTTTCATAAACATCAAATCAAAATGTTTTTTTCAATGAAAATTTGAAATTGAAAACTTTCCGCTTCTTTATCGACATAGGCATTCATGTATTCATTACAGACTGGCACCTTGGAACTACTGACGGGGCAGTCGTTCCATTGCTGCCCTGCATGACACGCCTGTTGTCGTCATCGTCGTCATCTTCGTCATCAGAAATATTTTCTACTTGACTATCATCACCTCTACTGTTGCTATGGTTGTTGTTATTGTTATTGTTGTTGTAGTTGTTGATGTTGACGTTTCTTTCGTTTTTGTAGTTGTTAATGTTTTGGAAGGCTTTTTTGTTACTCATATCTTCGTTCTGAGTGTTTCTTCTGAAAATAACAAACACCATTGATTTTGGAACAAATGCAACTCGTTGGGAATAATTTTATGAAGCAGTTCAAATTGAAAATCAAATTATTCCAAGCGTTCTCCGCGTAAAGGCCTAAACACAAACTTCTTCGTATCAATTTGCTGCAGTAATTCTATTCTGTAAGCTTCCTTCTTGCGCCTCGCTTCGTCCCTTTCGGTGTTCTGGCCTGATGCAAGAGTTTAATTGAAATTGGACATGAGGCTACCATATCTGTGAGTACTTGTATTCCCGTTTTCAAAAAACAAGGTACTGAGTGGGTTTCCTATATGAAATTATATTTCTAACCGATTTGGAAGATGTCATTGTGAATAACACTTCTCTTCCTGTTGCTCGTAGTGTTGAGGGTTTGTGTGGAGAAGGCTTTGTTCATAGAGTTGGGAAGTCCAAAGCCAGACAATTTCCTGTTTTTGGGTGTGATGGAACGAGTTACATTACAAAAAACACCCTAACACATCTACGCAGACCATTTGAATCACATATTCACAGCACCTATAATTAGCTTCTTGTGCTCTCTTTTTGTCGAGCAGGTTCTGGTAGGTTGGTGTCGATGAGGCACTCCTGCTCGCCTGTTCTCTAACCCCTTCCAGCTTCTGTTATATGAAAATAATAAACGCTGGATTTCTTTTAGTTTTATTGTATTGTCTGCCTACCCGATTCAACATCTGGTTGTATTCTTGCTTTCTCACTTCCTGCAGCCGGTCGCGTTCTTTTTGATAAGAACCCAAATCAGCGAATAAGCCTTCTTCACCAGCGTTTTTATTGGTCTTTGGAAATCTTTTGTAAGATTCATTGTTGATTTTTTGGGAGCCGGCTAGAAAGCTCTGAAAAAAAAGTTGAATATCTCAAAAAAATATTTTTTCGGAATGGAAGTTTGATTCTGATTAACTCGACATTTTATTTACCTGATTGTTACCCAGTCCATATTTTTCTTTCAATGTTTCGGATAACTAAAAAGTCGTAATAAACATGAAACTATTAAAAATAGTTATATTTGAATTAATTAAAACGATTTTTTGATATGACTGAAAGTAAGCAATTGAAAAGTTTTGTTCAAATGGTTTTTAATATTCACGTCTTTTGGGTTTTGTTTGATATTGAATCCTTTCGCCAAATCTTTGGAAGTCTTTTTCTTTTTTTCATTCGAAGTTTTTGCTTTTTGTTCTTTTATGAAGGTTTCAAACTCATTCATTGTATTTAAAGATTAAAAACGAATTTATTATTTTTCTAAATTTTTAAGTCCTTTCAATAAAAAAGTACCTTATTTTTATGTGTACGTTGCTATGGAATAGGACATTTAAATAACTTTAAAGAAATTAGTCTAAAATGAATTTCAAAATATATAAAACTAATTTATTGAAAATGAAATAACAAAATATGTTTAAAAATCAAATTCGTGCTAATTTTGTTACTATATAACGAAAAAATTAACTTTTTGTTCTATGATAGTTATAGTTATAATTTATCGTAATTATTTAAATCTCCAAAATTGTAAGTTTTCAAATATTATTTTTAATCTAACTATAACAAATATTTTTGATAAAATAGCAAAATCAAAAATTTCAATAACTAAAACTCATTGTTGCAAAAGTGAAACGTGGGTTACCCAATCCATATTCATATCGCAGAACATGACTCAAAGGAAGGGAACTGCCAAATTGGACAATCTCTTGGAGCTAGAGAAGGCCATACAAAAGCGGTGGGAAGAGAATAAGGTTTTTGAGATAGACGCTCCACCCGAGGGTGCCGACTGGTTGGTCTCCGGATGCTTAAGTTCCTAATTGTGAAACTCAATAATTTACGAATCATCTAAACGTAGTTTTTAAATAAATGTTTCATATAATATGCTCATCTTCAACCCCAGTGAAAAGTTTTTCGTCACGTTTCCTTATCCTTACATGAACGGGAAATTACATCTTGGTCACACTTTTTCACTTTCAAAATGCGAGGTCAAAATCAATAATTTTCTATCGTTCAATAATTACTCAAACTGAAAATAAAATACTTTGGTATATTTACACTAGGTTCATATAAAGTGTCTAATCTAATCCGATCAACCTATTAGTTTGCCATTGGCTTCAACCGTTTGCTGGGCAAAAGATGTTTGTTCCCTTTTGGCTTCCACTGCACGGGCATGCCCATCAAGGTAACATGAAATATTTGAGTAAGAAATAGACCAACTAAATGGAAGGTTGTAAAGTTTTAATGACATTTCATCACTTCAACATTTTTGAATTTCAATTTTAAAATGCCTTTTTTTGAAGGCCTGTGCAGACAAGTTGAAACTTGAAATCGCTGATTATGGCTTTCCACCAGTCTTCCCGAAAGAGGAGGATGTCAAGGAGGAGGCTCCAACAAGCTCAGAGCCCGTCATCAAGGACCCCGCCAAAGGAAAAAAAGTTGTTTAAGTTGTTTCTTACTTTGTAATTTTATAAAAAAATTTAAATATCATAATCATCAAACATTTGTTATTTACGTTTGAGCTTCACTCTTCCTACACCACTTTAATCCATTCTGCCATTGACAAGCCACAAAGAACACTCAGCACCACTACAATCTTCTACTACCATTACCACAGGGGAAGCTGGTGGCGAAGACTGGAGGCCTCAAGTACCAATGGCAGATCATGCAGTCTCTTGGCTTGTCCGACCAGGAGATAATGCAGTTCTCTGATCCTGCCCACTGGCTCCAGTACTTTCCTCCCATCGCCATTGCCGACCTTAAGGCTCTTGGAATGAAGGTGAAACACAGTAGTTCTATTCAAAAAAATTTACAAAGTTGTATTTCAATACTATGGTGAACCTGACCCAACATCACCAATCAATGAAAACGCATTCTCATTGGACATCATTGATCACAAAGCATAATATGAATCTAAAAATACTTCTCTTCTCCCGACTGGCAGGTTGACTGGAGGCGCTCTTTCATCACTACGGAGGCCAACCCATTCTATGACTCCTTTGTGCGCTGGCAGTATAACACCCTCAAGCAGAGGAACAAACTCAACTTTGGCAAAAGGTTTTCAAGAATAATAATAAATATTAAATGACGACTTGTTGCTGACCTGGACTCCTTCTCTGCCAGGTACACCATCTACTCACCCAAGGATGGACAGCCCTGCATGGACCACGACAGAAGCACTGGAGAGGTTAGGCGCTGGGGGAATCAGTGTTCTCTGGTGGTTCAATAATTGTCCAATAGCAGTTCAATCATTGTTTGATAATTGAAGGTATTCTTTTTGTGTAGACATTTTTTATATGCCTTCAAGTGCTTACAAGCACAACATGCCACATCACACCAACCAACCACATCACACTTCACCACACCACATTGCACTACAACACACCACACTTCACCACATCATTCCTTATCTTACTACACTTCACCACACCACCTCTCACCACACCACACCAAACCTCACCACCAACACCAATCTCACCACACCACACCACCACAGGGGGTGGGGCCTCAAGAGTACACCCTCATCAAAATGAAGCTGATCAAGACAATGTCTCAGACTCTACAGTGAGTGCTAATTGCAGTAGTAGTGTTATAAGGGAGGATTTTGAAAATAATAATATTATTGATGGTGATATTGAGGGAAATAATGTTGATGACAGTGGTAGTAGTAGTAGGGGCTAATAAAATTAAGCTTTAGTTCAGGACTTAGTTCATTGAATCCTTTTCCACCTTTCTCTGAACTCTTTCCTCTTTAATCTCTTTTTTTTCTCCCACAGGTCCGCTTCCAAGGGCTTTCCTGTTTTCCTGGTGGCAGCCACCCTGCGACCCGAGACCATGTTCGGACAGACCAACTGCTGGGTGCATCCCACCATCACGTCAGTCCTTCCCATGGCCCCACAACACCGCCTCCATGCACCAACATCATGGAATATCAAAAATCATAGTCGCCGCAACAAAGATTTCTTCACGACAATGACACTACCGTTACAACATCAACACACCACTTCCACACAGGTACATAGCCTTCAAGACAGTGCACAATGAGGTGTTCGTGTGCAGCAGGAGGGCTGCTTGCAATATGTCCTACCAGGTCCTGAACAACAAAAACAATAATGATAATAATAATAATAATAATAATAATAATAATAATAATAATAATAATAATAATAATAATAATAATAATAATAATAATAATAATAATAATAATAATAATAATAATAATAATAATAATAAGAAGAAGAAGAAGAATAATAATAATAATAATAGAAATATCAATAATAATAATGATATCAATAGTAGCTTAGTATTATCTTGCAATGGTCTTTCGTTACCACCATTCAAATGCCAGTAACTTTTTTCAAGGGACTATCGTCGCTATTTTCATCAAGATTAATAATAATTATTATTATTATTATTATTGTTATTATTATTATTATTATTATTATTATTATTATTATTATTATTATCACTGCAGGGTTTCACTCGCAAGAATGGAGAGTATGAAGTGTTGGCAGAAGTGAAGGGAGAGGTGAGGGATGGCTTTTATCATCATCATCATCATCATCATCATCATCATCATCATCATCATCATCATCATCATCATCATCCTCGTCGTCATCATCATCATCATCATCATCATCATCATCATCATCATCATCATCATTATTGTTATCTTCATCTTTTTACCACCACCACAACTATACCATTGTTTCATCATCAGCAAGCCAGCACCACCCTAACTTCTTCATCATCGCCACCACTACCATAACAACCCTCTCCACCACCACTTCGACACAGGAGCTGATAGGGTGTCCTCTGAAGGCTCCTCTTACATCGTACGCCAGCATTCACGTGTTGCCGATGTTGTCGATCAAGGAGGACAAGGGCACGGGGGTGGTCACCAGCGTTCCCAGCGACTCCCCTGACGACTACGCCGCCCTGATGGACCTCAAGAACAAGAAGGTGTTGCTTGTGCTTGTTTGTAGCGCTCATTGTGGTGGTTGTTCGTGATTGTTTGTGGTTGTTGAGGGGTAGCTTGGTTGCATACTATTGCAAAAACTTCCACCCACCACCTGCGCAGGCGCTGAGGGAGAAGTACGGCATCAAGGACGAGATGGTGCTGCCCTATGACCTCATTGAGATCATCAACATACCAGGCTACTCGAGCAGGTCTGCCGAGAAGGCGTGCCAGGAATTAAAGGTGGCGTTTCGGGTGTGCTCGCACGGATGCATGAATGGATGAATGGATGGATGAAAGGGTAGATAAAAATGTTAATATACTGGTGGAAGGGTAAATAAGACGATTAATACATGGATGCATTAATCAATTTTTTTTTCACTCTGTTCCTCCTACTCAGATCCAGAGTCAGAACGACAAGGACAAGTTGGCGGAGGCGAAGGACAAGGTGTACATGAAGGGATTCTATGAGGGAGTGAGTGGTGGGAGGATCAACTTGGTTTGTTTGAGTGGAAAAAAAACATTTAGACAACTCACCAAATTTATATAGAACATAAAGTTTTTATGATCCTTATGTAGCGTGACTAATATGTGCATAGCGTGTATAAGGCGTACATCAGGTACTTGAAAGCGTGAGGCACCACGCAGGTGATGTTGGTGAGAGGCTACGAGGGCAGGAAAGTGCAGGAGGTAAAGAAGGTGATTCAGAAAGAGCTGATCAACAAGGTGCAGGCGCTTTATGGCGTCGTGCTTGAGTCGTTGTGCATGTGATGTCGTTGTTGTTGTTGAAGTGGTGGGCCGTAGATCACTACAACCATCCAACCACCACACCATTGTTCCGCAGAAGGAAGCGTGCCTCTACATGGAGCCTGAGAAGCCTGTTGTGTCCAGGTCTGCTGATCAGTGCGTCGTGGCTCTGTGCGACCAATGGTGGGTGCTGTTGAGGTGTTGTTGAGGGGTTCATGGTTGACGATCAATTATTGAAATTGGGACGTCAAGTATGGAAGTCGAGATATCAACCATCGAAATCGAAAAATAAAAGTATCGAAATAAGAACGGTTCGAGTACCGAATGATCACTGCGCAGGTACATAAAGTACGGCGAGGAGGCGTGGAAGGCCAAGACGCTGGAGCACCTGACAGGCATGCAGTTGTACAGCGATGAGGTGCGAAGGAACTTCGAGGCGGCCTTTGACTGGCTGCATGAACACGCATGCTCCCGATCGTATGGACTGGGTGGGTGTGGTGTGGTGAAGTGTGGTGTGGTGTGGTGGGGTGTGGTGTGGTGTGGTGTGGTGTGGTGTGGTGTGGTGTGGTGAAGTGTAGTGTGGTGTGGTGTGGTGTGGTAGGTGTGAAGTGGGAAAGTGGCGAATACAGATGGTCATCGTGACAGGATCTTCATTGAAATTGCTTCCACGCAGGCTCCAAGATTCCCTGGGACCCTCAGTACCTGATCGAGTCACTCTCCGACTCGACCATCTACATGGCTTACTACACCGTCAGCCACCTTCTGCACCACGGCTCCCTTGACGGATCCGTCTCGCCAAACGGCATCAGGTCAGGCTGCCTTCCATGTGTATCGTATTTGTTTATTATTGTTGTTGTCGTTGTTTTTATTATTTTTATGATGTTACAGTAGCACATCACAGTGGTTCGAATGGATGCTTTTGACGGCTCGCATGCACCACCAGGCCTGCGGACATGACGACAGAGGTGTGGGATTACATCTTCTTCAAGCAGGCCAAGCCTCCCAGCAAGAGCAAAATTCCCAAGCAGGTGACTGACTGAGGCACGCTTGAGCTTTTCACGCACGACTGCAACAAGTCACTACACCACCACCACTTCCAGCATAAGCATCACCACTACCATCACCAGCTTCACCACTTCCATCACTCTTTTGCTTCTACCACCACCATGATCAGTTGTTGGCGAGGTTGCGGAGGGAGTTTTCGTTTTGGTACCCAGTGGACGTGAGGACGTCAGGCAAAGACCTAGTGCCCAACCACCTCACCTACTTCCTCTACTCCCACGTCGCCATGTGGCCTGCAGACAAGTGAGTAGCTGTAGTTGTCATTTTGAGTAACTGTGGTTGTCATGGTGAGTAACTGTGGTTGTCATGGTGAGTGGCTGTTGTTATCATGGTGAGTAACTGTGGTTGTCATGGTGAGTGGCTGTTGTTTTCATGTCTGAGTTTTCACTGAGGAATTTTTATTTTTTCACTCCTTGAAACTTCTCTGCCCATTGCCACCGCACTGACATTCGCACGCCCACACACCCATGCAGCTCCAAGTGGCCCAAGTCCATCAGAGCCAACGGACACCTTCTTCTCAACTCGGAAAAGGTTTTTTTTCTCTATTCATTTTTTTTTATTACTTCATTTTTTGTCGTTTCATCGTCTTCTTCACGATAGTTTTTATGCCATTTCCGATCAATTTTCTATTCTTCCGTTGTTTCCTTCTGCGCTGCCTGCCACACCACCACACAGATGTCCAAGTCAACAGGAAACTTTTTGACGCTGTCACAAGCAGTATCCAAGTTTTCAGCTGATGGTGCGTCTACACATCCACCTCACACATGCATTCAACTCGTAGTTGTTCTTTTCTTCCTCCTCCTATTCATCTCCCTTCCAGGCATGCGCTTGAGTCTTGCTGACGCAGGTGACGGCGTTGAAGACGCCAACTTCGTCGAGGCCATGGCCGATGCTGGTCTCCTTAGGTTGCTACTCATCCATCCATCAGGCCTCCACTCATCCATAACTTTACCATCCATTCGTCATTTCTCAACCATTCATGAATCTCTCATCCATCATACTTTCTATCCACAGACTATCCACCTTCATAGAGTGGACCAAGGAGATGTTGCACGAGGACTTGCGTTGCCATGGCGACACCTTCTCAGATCGAGTGTTTCTCAAGTGTGTGTCTTAACTATTAACTATCAGGCAACATTTGTTTTGAAAAATCACATGCACACACACACACACACACACACACACACACACACCCACAGTGACATGGCGGACTTGATAGGCAAGTCGAAGGGCTACTATCAGAAGATGCTTTTCAAGGAAGCTCTTAGAACTGCCTTCTATGAGTTCCAGGTGCTCCTTCTGGGAATCATTCAGTGCTCCATCTGGGAATCATTCAGTGCTCCATCCACACGACGCTATTGTCATAACCACAACACCATTTTTGCAACAACACTTCAACCTCTACAACGCCATCATCTCCACGATAAACCCCTATTCTCCTAACACCACAATCTTCGCGACACCACTTTTACCACACCACACCACACCACTTCACAGGCCATCAGGGACAAGTACAGGGAGGTGGAGGTGGCTGGCATGCGCAAAGACCTGGTGATGTTGTTCATAGAGTGGCAGGCCATCATTCTGTCGCCCATCTGTCCTCACGTGTGTGAGCACGTGTGGAGCCTCATCGGAAAGGTGGGGGGCTCACTGGTGCCTGCAGTAGCCATCATCATAATTATGATGATCAATAATGACGTTGATTATAATGATTGTCATTTTTATTATCGTTATTGGGGACGCACCTGGAAATGATAAAATGCCATCAAACGCTGGAACAAACCCCTCCACCTTATCATACTAATAACTGACTACAACAACATCAACAACAACATTAACAACAACAAAAATAACACCCGCCATGATGGCCTGCCACCACCAGGAGGGCATGGTGGTGAGTGCGACGTGGCCCGAGGTGACAGGAGTGAACGAGGTTTTGCTTAGAAGCTCCTCCTACCTGGTCGATGCCGCCCACGACTTCAGACTCAGGATGAAGGCCTTCGTGCAACAAAACTCTGTCAAGGCTAAGAAGAACAAGAACCCTGACGTATCTGTGAGTTTGTGTACATGTGTGTGTATGTGTATGTTTGTGTGTGTGTGTGTGTGTTTTTGTGTGTGTGTGTGTGTGTGTGTGTGTGTGTGTGTGTGTGTGTGTGTGTGTGTGTGTGTGTGTGTGTGTGTGTGCGTGTGAGTATATGTATGTGTAAGTGTATGTATGAGTGTTTACGTAAGTGTATTTGTGAGTGTGTTTCCAAGGGGCGTTTCAATGGTGGTACCCTCTCGGGATAAAACAATATTAATTGTACTAATAATCTTACCCTAAGCTCATATTACATAGTGATAGTGGTAGCATACTTTTAGGTAGAGTGCTTAGAAAGGATGTGATGCACGTGGGAGAAGCATGGCTTTTAATAACGGGTGAGACAATAGATGACGTAAGAGCGCCTATGTGACCCTGCAGAAGAGCCTGAAGCCCACCCATGCCACCATTTGGGTGGCCTTGTCCTTCCCCCAGTGGCAACAGGTGGTTCTCAACAAGCTGAAGGAGCTGCTCAAGGTGCTGCCGTTGTTGGTGTTGGTGTGGTGTTGTTGTTGTGGCGAAGGTTGTTGGTGTTGGTGTGGTGTTGTTGTTGTGGGGGAGGTTGTTGGTGTTGGTGTGGTGTTGCTGTTGTGGGGAAGGTTGTTGGTGTTGGTGTAGTGTTGTTGTTGGTGTGAGAGAAGTTGTTGGTGTTGGCGTGGTGTTGTTGTGGTGGGGGAGGTTGTTGGTGTGGTGTTGTTGTTGGTAACTGGTGTTTGTTACTTCCATGCACCCATGCAGGTGCACAAGAGCTTCCCAGACAACAAGGTGATCTCGAGCGAGTTGATGAAGGAGGAGAGCCTCAAGAAGCATGCCAAGAAGATCATGCCTTTTTTCGTGATGCTCAAGGTGCCTGCTGTTGTTGTGATTCGACAGTGGTTGTTGTTGGTATTGTTGTGCTTTGATAGTGGTCTATTGGTGTAGTGGTCTTTATTAGTATCTTTTGTTGCATTGTTTGTAGTTAATCTAATCAAAGCATTTTTCTAGCGCTGATTACACACTGTTTTAGAGCGTTCTGCTACGAACTGTTTAAACAACAATTTTTTAAGAGCTTTATAAAAACAAAAGAAGAGAAGTAACTGAGGTAAAATTATGGGCAAGAGAGCTCCATAAACGGGGGCTGCAGTAGGTTTGCATAAGGCTTTCTCGATGTTGTTCTGTTGCTCAAGCAAACGAGGGAGTTTTGAACTGACCCACCACTGCAACCAGGAGAACTACGGCAAGTCAGGACCCAAGGCACTGGACAGCACCATGGAGTTCTGTGAGCAAGAGGTGCTCAACCACAACATGGACTACCTCAAAAACACTCTAGAGGTGCCCAAAATCATTGCAGCGTATAAATCGACTAGCTCTTCTTTCAATTACTCAGCTGTTTATTATTTTCATTAATACTTTTTCCCAGTTATCGATTTTTCACCAGTGATTATCAATACTTTTTACTTCTTTTTTGCGTTTTGTATGGATTTTTGAGAGTGATGCATTGATGGCAACACTCGCTTCAACTACCAAGCTGGAGGGCATAGAGGTGAGGTGTTCAGAGAAAGCAGACGAGAAGGTGAAGGACGAGTGTGCTCCTGGCAAGCCCTTCATCTCCTACTGCGTCAAGGTCTGCAGCCTTTTCACACCAACATTTGACTTTGACTGCATAGCAATCCACTTTCGGACGTTTTCCACTGCTGGCTTCTCAACCTACAGGAGGCTGTGCAGGTCACTTTCATCAACAACCAAGCCTGTTCAGGGCTTTTCCAGATCGACATCGGTCTCCATGACAACCAACTAGTGTCCGAAGCACTCACTCGACTGGCTGGTCTGGTTGAACATGCAAAGGAGAAAAAATCAAGTGAGATTGTTACTATGGTTACTAGTGAGTGGTTGAGAGATTCACGATAAATGAACAATACGACTATAGCTGCATGTCATCTCACATCACCAGAGTTCAAGCTGTACAGACATGAGTCTCTCTTCTCTTCCAGACAAGTGCCCTCCGTAGAACACCCCACCAAGAACCTTGTTGAGATTGACCCTCAAAATTGGTTCACTGTTGACCTCGCTTCCAAAGAAGTTTTTCTGAATGGTCACTCAGGCTCACGCCATTCCCCTGTCCTTCCTCTCATATACATGAGAAGTGAGTAGTTGAGGAAGAAGACCTTTGGAATATTCTCAGTCACATTTCTGAATACACTCAATAAATGTGAAATGCATTTGTGAGATTTATTTTGTTCGGAATATATTTAAAAATCAAATAATTTCAATTCATGCAATCACAAATCTTAATTTAATAAATTTTGAAAACGGAGTTATAGAGCTGTTGAATCCTTTATTTTGAAAATCAAATGTATTTGAATATACAATCTTTTTTATCGTCTACAATCTGAAGTTCTAGTTTTACTGGTCTTTTGAGAAATATTGCAAGCATCTCTTCACTATAGCCTTTCAAAAAGCACACTTTTCTGGGCACAGTACTTTTGACCAAACCAGCTATCACTACCAAATTGTGCCGCCTTTTTATTATAATCTCGGAAACAAAAATGTTCATCCATGTTCCTAGCATGAACTTCCTTATAAATTCATCTTCCCATGTTGTTTGAGCTCTAAACTCAAACTCGCCTTCCAAATTACCTGAAAAAAAAATTTCAGTTATAACTTGAATTCGAATTTTTCACCAAAAAACTTACTTGAATTCCATGAGTTCCAAGACTTTCTCACGCCTATCATTTCTGGCTTCTGAGCCTCCTCGTAGGTTAAGGGTTGTGTCCGATTCGGTGTTGTTTTCTTTACCGCAGTACTTCTATTTTTTTCCAAACACCTTGAAAGACTAAAATATCGCGTTTGATTAAAATGGTTTGTTGCTTTCACTAAATCTAAAATCCTTTTGGAAGACGCCATTCGAAAACTTTAAAGTCACTTACAATCAAGAAGTTGGTTAAAAGTTAACTTTTGAAACATTTTTGTATTTGTGAAACGTTTACAGAAAATATTTAAAACTCAAACATATAATAAAATAAGAAAACCACATTGAACTTGAAAAAAAGTTTTTATCTTTGGTTCTCAGTTTTGTATCGAAAAACTAGGTTCACTTAGTGTGCATGATGGGAACGGAAACCGCCGACGCGAGTTCATCTTCAAATGAAAAAATAAATTTAAAGATAAGCTTTTTTAGTCTCGGTTTAGTAACAGTTTCTTTGCCCAGCGTCGCGCTTCTCATCTGTTTGATTACTGCGGTTCTCTTCAGATATGATCGCATCACGGAAACTGCTTGTAATGTTAGAAATCAATTTTTTTCTGGTAGAGGTATTTATATAAAATTCAAAGTCAAACCAATTTCAAAAACATTTAGGTTACCAACAGTATTCCATCAGTAAGTGCAGTGATTGGAGTAAGTCCACAGAGGTACATATGGAGAGTCATGATTGCTCTTCATTCAGCTCCTAGATTTGCTGTTGGATTCATGTACATGAGGATGTATCAGAGGAAGATGCCTGTTGAAGAATACAAACAAGGCTTGTATAAGCTGCTCTACAAGCTGGTGTTTGTGATCTACAACCTTGAAACAGCCTGTCTCATTCTCGTCTCATACATTTCCAATAAAGAAAATTACCGTCAGTCAATAATTTCATTTAAATCTTCAGAAAAAAAATCAATTTTTTAAACATTGAAAAAGAATCACTCTTATTTATTTAGTTTTCATTTTCATTTTCCAGCAATTCATGAAAAATTATTTGTGGTGTTCATGATTTCATCAGTGTCCTATCAACTCTTCACTCTTCTTGCATACCAATGGGCTTTTCCTCAAATGCACCACAACAAATTGGTTTGTATTTCAGTTATTTTCCTCACATTCAACATCAATTCAATGTCTACACAATGTTGTCACTACCTCCCCAATTCTCCCATTCACTCCATCAGCTATTAAGCTCTTACCTAAAGAAGAAAATGTGTTTCCTTGTGTTGGTTCTTTCCACCAGTGTCCTTCTGTTTGCATTTTACCTGCACCGGGTCCACTGCATTCCTGGAGGTTTGAAGTTTTATGCACTTAGTCACCCACTTGATTTACTACCACATCTTAGAGGAGCTTAAGTTGTGTTACTTTTAATGGCTATTTCTTTTACTAGTTCTACAAAATGTATTTTCAGTTTCGGTTTGAACCATTCATAAGCTAAAGCCACTTGAGTGTAAATTGTATTGAATAGGGGTACAAATCATTAAAAATTGAACTCTGACCTTTGTTCAAAAGCTATATAAAACTCCACAACCTCCCACCAATCACAACCTTTACAACACACCACCATTCTTCCACCCTTCCTCCACTACAGCTTTCTCCCTCTTCTCACTGGCTGAGTACTTCATTGTCATCAGTGTCACCATGTTCCACTACACCGCCATCGAGGACTTCAACGACTCCCATTGGTCCGTCGAGTACGCCATCTTTGACGTCAACAAGAACTCTTAGCCAGTCAGGATTAGATATTCCAAGGAGCCTTTTATGCGTCACATATTTTCAATGAAGTTTTGAGGTGTTTATCTTTCTGTGGTCCATTGTTTGTTCACCCCTTCGGTGCTGCTCTTAATATCCATTGAACTCCAAATGACCACAGATTCGATTATGAAATCTAGTATTACTTAGGATGAAACTTCACCTTTTCACTTTTTAACTTCCCTCTTCACGTTCCGATTTTGATTTCAACTTGTGATTGTTGATTCAAAAGTTTTCTTCAATTATACTTATTTTCATTGCGACTTAGCTCATCTCTTGCAAGCC
>OX387250.1:6797629-6842629 GCA_947562095.1 Branchellion lobata
TGAATTTCGCTGCACAAAAGATGCTTTTCGTAGAAGCCACAACTTGATTGCAAAGTTAAAAGGCATTTAAAGCCTCGTTGGAGGAAGCGTGCGTCCTAAGCGGTTAACAGGCCATACCTTAAACACCCCCTTTCGAGCCTCCCTCGAAGGCACACAAAGTCCTGGCCATAGTAAGATTAATGTTCGCCATTAAAGCAGTCGAGTGATGGCCTGATCGATACATCTTGTGTCATCGCCATCACGCAACTTCCCTCATTATCACCCACCATATGGATTTTCAATCAGCTTGATATATTCTCGCTTCAATTTTTTTGCGCGGATAATTTTTAACATTCGATATTTGATTAGATGAACGCTTTTGATAATCGCCTCATTCTCAAATGATTCATGGTCCTCCCTTGATCTTGCCCGTTTGATTGCTCACGTGTGTTTCCTCCCTGCATCCTGCTGAATCACCACCATCAACACCCTCCGGACTCAATCGTTTCACTACCTGCTGAACTTCAGCGACTATTTGATCCACTCTCCTTGTTGTCCACTCTTTCAACTACCACAACAGCCATCAAAACCGCTACCACAACAACTAACACTGCAACTACTGCAACATCAACTACTGCAACATCAACTACTGCAACATCAGCTACTGCAACATCAACTTTTGCAACGTGTACCGACAGATCATCTAGTGGACAACACCTTCCTCTATACAGTCTAGTACTACAACAACCAGTACTACGAAATATATAACTATAAAGTCTCAAACTACAAACATTCTACTGCAACCTCCTTCAAGGCAACGTTGCCATTGTGACGTCCGTCTTTACAGCAATAAAAATTCGTATTACCGCATCAGACAATAAAATGTTTCAAAACTCGTTGTTGCAACACTTCGCCTTCTACAACATCAACAACAGCAACAACAACAACGATGTTGCCTTCAAAACAAACTTTTTACCCGTTCATTTTGGCAACTCCATGCAACACAGCAACAGCAACAGGGCTGGTATGGAGGGAGAGGGAGGAGACAGGAGGCGCTATGAACTGTGGTGTTGGGCGCTGCAAGAGCGCTTGCAAGAGAATGGCCCCAGCACCGAGGAGTCAACGAAATGCTTTGACGACCACTGTTTCGAACAGAACTCTCCAATCGTTGTGGACTTCAAAAGTGACATCAAGCCTGAGGTGTACTACAGCAGGCAGAGCGACACTCACTTTTTGAAAGCACACAAGGCCTCCATGGCTCATCTCACCGAGCGACTGAACAGGCGTCGCAGCAGGACCAACTTCAGCGATCAGCAGCTGCACACGCTCGAAAACACTTTTTTGCAGCAGCATTACCCAGATCTGGCTGTCTGCGAACGCCTCTCCAAAGAACTGCTCCTCGCCAGCTCTACCATACAGGTCAGCACCGCCTTAATGATATTTCTATTCAATGCTCATCTTATCATCCAACTCACGTTATCAATTTTCTAATTTACTTAATCAATTAAAAAAAACCTCGGAATATCAATTATTGATGAATTAAAAACTACTCACGTAATATCAATTGTTTATCAATCTTCCAAACAACGTTGTTCTGTAAAGTACCATACTTCCACACAGATCTGGTTTCAGAACAGACGGGCCAAGTGGAGGCGGCAGGAGAACACTAGAAGAGGCCCGGGCAGACCCTCCAACAACGCCCCCAGAAGGTCTTGTAGTGGCGAACCCATCAGGACGCATGCAGACGCCAAAGAGGCTGTGAAGACCAAGAAGAATGATGCAAGCGAGTCAGCTCTGATTGACCCAGAAATGGTCTGCTGGCAAAATATGCCGAAGGAGGCTGATGGGATTGTGGAGTGCTTTGAGGAAGATAAAGGGAATGTGCTGACGACCTTCAACTATTACTCGTACCCAGAAAGTCTTCGAGGTCCTTGCAGAAGGATAATGAAACGACACTCGAGAACTGATTTAAAAAAGAAACATCACACGGCCGTCTCATTGCCTTTCAACATTGAAAACCTCCTAGCGGAGTGAATTCTAAGCGTTTTGAACATTCGTCATTCGAACATCTATTCTTTCAAACATCTATTTTGTGCTTAATAAACAACAGCTAAAAGTTTTTGAACTTTCAGTAAGTTGGTTTCATACTATGCAGCTTTAATGTTTCAATCGAATTCAAATTTAAAAAGCACTGGAATTGGATTAAAAAGTCAAAATTCGCAAGCACCCTGAGCAACTGAGAGGAACTACAGTGATAAACAACAAAAACAAGCAACAGAGACAAGCAACAGAGACAAGCAACAGAGACAAGCAACAGAGACAAGCAACAGAGACAAGCAACAGAGACAAGCAACAGAGACAAGCAACAGAGACAAGCAACAGAGACAAGCAACAGAGACAAGCAACAGAGACAAGCAACAGAGACAAGCAACAGAGACAAGCAACAGAGACAAGCAACAGAGACAAGCAACAGAGACAAGCAACAGAGACAAGCAACAGAGACAAGCAACAGAGACAAGCAACAGAGACAAGCAACAGAGACAAGCAACAGTAGAACATCCTGGAAGCAGCTTATTGATAGTTGATCATGTGAGGTGGCACCTTCGCACTAATTAGGTGGCTTTGTGAGTGTCAAGAAGCAGCCCACTGGAGGCTTTTGTTGCATTGCAAGGCCCTCGAAGGCCCGGAAGCCAGGCTAATCGACTTAATTAAAGTATCTGTACGTTGTGTAATTGAGTCGTTAATAGGTGCGACGAGGCATGTTTTGATAGTGCTGCCTGCCTGCGTGTGAATGTCGGACCATCGAAAAAGTTCAATTTAAACTATATTTCTGTGGCTTCCAGGTTTATCGTAAAGTATTAGAAATGACTGGCAAAAGATGAAAAATCCCTTATGAAGGGTTGAAGTAGATTTCAGAAGAGCAGTAGAAGGTGTGGTGGTGCCTGCTCGAAGACGAGGAGCATAATGCGCCTTAACGAGATTGTTATCGGGGCAGCATCAGAGAGGCGTGAAAGTCAATTAATCGGTCAGTGGGGGGCATTCAATTGTCCCTCCTTCTTCAACACTCATGCATTCACTTGCCACTCAACCACACCTACTCATTTTTGAACTTTTTCACTTGGAGATTTTTGAACCTTTCAACTTTTTTGGAGTTGTAACCTTTATTTACTGCAATCAATAATGTAGCGTACGGTATAGTAAACTTGATTTGCAATGGTTGATTACAAGGAAATCTACGGATTTTTTCTTTATTTTCAAAAAAATGAAAAATGTGGAGGGTTTTGAAGTTGATGATAACTTTAAGAGACTTAAAATAACTTGCAATTAGAAATAAAAGGGCTGATGGTGCGTGATGGACGGGAAGAATTCACTGACGTAAATAACTTGACACATAACTTAATGACGACTATCGTCTCAATCTCCTTCCTAATAGATTGGATTAGAAGAAAAAATGGAAGACGACAGAAGATAGAAAGCTGTAAAAGACAGATGAAAATTAAAAAAGAAAAATACTAATGGATCATATAAAATTAGAAAAATAAGCTATTTTTTTGAATAATAATTATATAAATGTGAAAAAAACAATCCCGCGAGACGGAGTCGAACCGCCGACCTAAGGATAGCCAATGTCACACTACAGTCCTCCGCTCTACCAACTGAGCTATCACGGGGTACTAAAAATTTGCTCAAACAACTTTTTATACCAGCTATTAAGGTATAAATTGTTTATAAATTAATTCAAAAATTTTCTTCTGGTGAAAACAGATAAACGTTGGTTCAAATACTACATAGTGTCATGTAGGCAACGTAAATTGGAAGCATTCACAACCGATGCAACGTTACCCCCAGTAACACGTTAAAAATAAAAAAAGTAGTTTTTTAATCTCTATTTTGAACTATTAAATTTACGACATTTTGAAGCGCTGATTCACTACTCAAAAAAGCTTTTTCTATGTTTAAACTGTTAACAAGATAGTTTGTGCGTCCTGTGGTAGAGCTTGCCCCACAAACTCAAGTGCTTAAGCTCAACTAAATCACCGTCGTACCTACAAAATACATTCACCGCATGAAGCGTATCATCCCATCGCAGAATAATAGTAGTAGTGATTAAAAAATTATAATACATTTTGAATCTATTCATTAATTTGCCAAAAACACAAGTTTAAATCATTGGTTAATGCAATGGTTCCAAAGCCCTTGATGGTCTAACAGCACCTCACCAACATTCATCCTTGTATTTTGAAATGTATGCCTGAAAGAAAGGTGTTAATATAATCTAACAAAAGAATCTGTAAAACGCCATTCTGCCTTTTGTTCAAAGAAGTTCCCAGGGTTTTAGAAGTTTAATTGATGAATTGGTTAGCGAAAAAAATAATTCCCAAAATTTAGGCTTCTATAAAAGCCAATTTTAATTTTTTATATATTAATTTTAACAGCTTTTTTTGAAAACTTTTCTTTAATGGCTTTTTCTACTGCTTATCAAGTCTTACAAACGTCCACATGAGCTAATGAGATAAGTTATAGCAAAGATTTTTTCATTTATTTTTCAAATAATATTTACAGATATGGATAAGAAATATTTTTTTAAAAATTCACGACTTGATGCCACTTTTGAGAACCCTTTGATACTTCTGGAGCTTGTTCTCTTTCTTCTTGCTGGGTCCATCCTTCAGGCAAGTTAATATAAGAGCATAAGCGATTCACATATCGTGAATTATTCTTTGTTTTAAACAAATCACTTAACTAGCGACTTCTGAAAAAAATTATTGTTATTATAATTAGTAAAATAACCACTCACAGTAGATCTGTCCTCCACATTCCAACGAGGTCTGTTTACGTAGTCCATGTTCGAAGGCTGGGGAACCCTGGCACGGATGATGAAACCAGGGTCTCCGGGTCGCAACGTCACGTCTGATTCCCTCCTGGTGGTCTCTAGCTGACTGCCTCCAGTCACCAACTCTTTGTCCCGCTGCTCACGCTCCTCCCTAGTCAGTCGAATGTTGTCGCTCTGGTTGAAGAGCGGCTTGGCCCAGCGGTCTGTGAGTCGAGAAAAGTTTAAATTGACCCAATTATCTTAATTAAAAGATCGATTAATTAAAGTGTGTTTGCAATGAACGAGAGAGAAAGGATGGGAGGAAAAAAGGTTGCATGACGGACTGATGAGGTTGTGGCATATTTCCTTATTCCTGCGGTTCTCCTTGGGGTGCTTGAAAAGGTACATGACTGCCTTACCAAGTCCGCTCATTTTCAAGCCCTCCGTGCTGATGGTCGTGAACTGATGGTGGTGGTGATAAAAGAAAATTATTTACAAAAGAGTAATAAATTGAAAATTTGAATTACTAAAAATTGAAACTAAGTACAGATTAAAAAACAAAATTAATAAGAGATTCAAATTAATTGAAACAATATTAATTTTTATTCTCAATTTTTGATTGAAGGTATGGAGGACCAACATCGATGAGTTGCTTGAGAAGAGTTTCGCGAACTTCCAAGTGGGGCAGGGAGTTGTCAGGCAGGGGAGCCAACCACTCCTGGTGGGAGGTGGAGTGAATGATGACGAAGAGAAGGAAAAACTTAACAGTTAACGGCTGTGTGAAAGAAGGAAGGTGCGCGCAGGGATGTAAAGCGAAGTAACGTGACGCACAGTGATGTGGGAAAGAATGCCCAGGTCGATCATGGCCTGGTGCAGGTCCACCCTGGGTGACAGTGCTTCAGTTGTCATGCAAGAAGGCTTCTCGCTTCAATGTAAACAGCCAATATTGCAAGACAGACATCAATACAAACAAATAACATACGCGAGCATTATGACATATAAGACATATAAACACACACTAAGACACAAAGTGAAAAAAGCGAAGAATAAGTGGAGGGGTGGAGAGGTCACCTGAGAAGCATGTTTTTGACATAAGGAAGCAGCTTGATCACCTGGTAGGCTGGCTTCTTCTCTTTATTTGACTCTATATCTTTCTAAGCGTAGATATACATAAATATATGTACGTGTGTTTGTGCGTGTAGAAGTTTTATGAACTATGAAATCATTTTTGATATTCATACTACTTTACCACCCTTAAACACAAACACCTTCACTACCACCCATACGCACACATACAACCAAACGTGAACACACAACCATTCATGCATACAATCAACCACCGATGCACGTGCACAGATGCACACACAGACCTGCAAAGCTTCTCTCATCTTGTTCAGCATGTCATCTACCACGTCGTCACTGTCGTTCACGTACTCTCCTTCCCCCTGTGACAAAAATGAAATTTTGAATAGTCACAAACGCACATGCACACAACACACACACACACACACACACACACACACACACACACACACACACACACACACACACACACACACACACACACACACACACACACACACACACACACACACACACACACACACACACACACACACACACACACACATACACACACACACACACACACACACACACACACACACACACACACACACACACACACACACACACAAGCACACACACTTAAACACATACACACACACACACACACACGCACAAAGACCACCTTGCGAAACCTCCTTTTCTTGGAGGCCTTCTTGTTCTCCATCATCTGCACAAAATCCGACACGAAGCCCCCTCGATTGCCTGCTCCATCGTCGTCGTCGGAGTCGTCAGACACCCTCTCGACAGACTTCACCTTCTTCTTGTCTGCGTAGTGAGTGGTGCACGCATGCATTCGAACCTATCACCTCAACCACTTGGCGGCCAAGTGATGAGGGATAGACTGTTATAAAGATAGGCCTGAGTTGTACAAGAAGTGCCATTGAAATAAGTTTTAGAGAACCATTGGAATATATCTTGAAAGCGCGTGTGTTAGAGGAGCCATTGGAGCATGTGTTGAGAGCGCCACCATGGACACGAACCTTTCTTGTGGCGCTTTTCCTCCTCCTCATTGAAGCCCTCAAAATTGTCCTCCTCATCGCTCATCCCAAAGATCTCGTGCACAATTTTCCTGCACACGCCAGCGTTATTGCATTGAAGTACGCGCTAAACAACAACCATGATGAATATAACAATACAAAAACGAATATAATTATAGTGGCATTAACCCCGTAGAGTTTCGAGGTTACAGTTTAATATAACCATTAAAAAAAATTATTTATCATTATTATTATAATTATAACAACTTCTATGCATGAATATCATCGTCAGCATCATCACTTACTCATCTTGCGTATCAACAGCCTCAGCTTCCTCAGTTTTTTTACTCTGTTCCTTGCCACCTGCATCATCATCCTCTTCATCACTGTCACCAGCTCGCCTGCAGTGTTGAGTTGTTTCAAACACACGCTACATACCAAGCTGGCCTTGAAACTCTTTGAGGCTAAGGCCATCATACTAATTTGTATTTTAGTGTATTTCTATTGTATTGTATTTTATTGTATTACTATTGTGTTGTATTGATACATTAAAAGCTATTTATAACACAGCTTTTGTTTTATTTTTAAATATTTGAAACCATGATGACCACCTGTGTTTCTTCTTATTGGCTGCCTCATCTTCATCTTCATCTATGTCATCAACATCACTCCCAAACAGATTTCTGTTTAATATTTGAATTATTTTTCGAAAGCATGAGTAACTGAACGCAATTATTATTGAATAAACTAGCTTTCAAAATTAAAACCACCAGTACTTCTCTTTGTCGCTCTCATCTTCATCCTCATCTTTTTTTTTATCATGCTCATCTTCATCTTCAATATTTTTCTCATCATTTTCATCTTCATTTTTTTTCTTATCATCAACATCTTCATCATCACTCCCAAAGAGCTGTTTGTTTGTCCTGAAAGTCATGTTGAAAAACATTAAAAGTTTGAAGTGTCATATAATGTGCATGAATAAAAATATTTCAATTAACTGTCACAAATGAATCTTACTCATTGAAATTCTTATCACCATCGTCATTCTCTTCTTCATCATCACTATCAATGATTTTCGATCTCTTCCTGGTGCAAAAATAATTCTATAGATTGAAAACTGCAACATCCACGTCATTTCATCATTAGCAGGTTACTGACACAAGTCAACTCACTCTCTTGCCACTGTGTCGGGTGCTTCTTCATCATCACTGTCAATTGGAAAGTTCCTCTTTTTGGACTTTGGAACAAAATCCTCATCCTCTGATGAGTTGGCATTCAAAACTTCCTCACCCAGACCCTTAAGACCAATGTCACTCATGTCATCCCCATCACTGCCTTCATCCCTGTTACTACCTCCTTCCGGACTTTTTATGTCATTCTCGTCATAACCTTTGTTATCATCATTTTCACCTTTTTCAAGATCATTGTTATTATTTTCATCATTATTAATGTTATCAACGTCTTCTTCATCAACTTGTTCATCGTCTTTATATTCTTTCTCATTTTCATCATCATCGATAGCATAATCGGTATTCTTGTTAACACTGTCACGACTATTGTCACTGGTATAATCATCAATTTTGTTTCCATCATCATCTCCGTTAACGTTAGTACTTTCTCCATTCTCATTTTCTCCATACAAAGCTTCGTCGTTTTCGTAATTTAAGTCATTACTTGGTTCTTCCATGTGATCATTTTCACCGAAATGCGTGTCATCATTTTGAGCAACATTGGAGTCAATATTATTATCATTATAGTCATCATTTTCATCTTCATAAGTATCATTTTGAAGTCCATTTTGCTTTTGTGGGTTGTTCAAGTTGGGACTCATGTCATGACCACTGGACGAAGAATTATCATCAGAAAAATCCATTTTTGAAACTCTATTTATTACCTTTATATTTTCTGAAACTTTGCTCGCACAACTTTTTAAATAGGATCGCTCTGTACGACATAAACAGGAAAACTCGAGAAATAATCATAAACATAGAACTCAAATTTCACTTTTTTAAAACTTGAGATTCCCACAACTAGCAATTAAAGAATTAGTTTAGGATATTTATAGCATAAACTTTGAATAATTATAATTTTTTCGTGAATTGGCTGATCTACGAAGTAGTATAAACTAGCGATTGAAATAAAAACGTATAAATAGGTATAAATCTGCTAGATAAATATAAAATTGAAAATAATATTAATTTTCAAAAATTGGATGCAGTATTTTGATCAAAAAACTAGAAAACATTCATCAAAAGACGAAAAGTTCAGAACATTCTGCCACTGCAACTTCAAAACCGTCACTGGGTGGATGTATTTTTATTAAATATTCATTAAGGCTTCTTACTATGGATATCATGTATGATTAAAAAAAACGTAATGGTAACACAGTGTTCTAGCAAAGCTGTTAAAAGGCTTTATGAAGGCTTTATCACAAGAGTTGGCAGCCCAAATCCCTATCGAGCCACCAAGAACGAGTTTAAAGAGCTCTTCCATACGAGTCTTCTGGGAGCAACAACGAAAAAATTTCAAAGAATAAAATTAAACTTTTATGGTTCAATTAACAAAAAATACATATAATATATATAAAAGACTGAAATAAAATTATTCAACTTCATAAATTCGTTTTTTTTTTGAAAAGTATAACAAAGCATTGCCGAAGTGCATAAATGTGAGGTAAGAACAGGGAAACGTGTATGTTGGAATTTTCTAGGGAGAAATAGAAAGATCACTTCATTAAGACTCCCTCGGGCTGGTGCTCATGTGCAAGAGGCGCCTTTTGAAATACTAATTTATGTGAGCGGAAAAGTCGATGATAGTGTTACGTCGTTATTAAGTTCAGAAAATATAATAAAAACTAATCTAGCGTTGTTTTTTTTCCAAATCAACTTGCAGTTTTTGGTTTAGCACTTGATTTCTATGGCAACGATTGTTTTAGAAAAAATTATTACACTCTCGATACAGAATTAAATCATTCCAAATTCAGAAAAAATGCTGAAACAAAGTCGGTCGGCGAATATCTCAAGTTGGAATATACAAAATGAATATTTCTTCATATGTTTTGCAAGTTAAACGAAAAAAGCTTTTGATTTAATGTTGTGCGAACAAAATAGCCATGGAAGAACGTGAGGCGTTGTGAATGAAAATGAAACCGTCGGAAAAATAAACCAAAAGTTGCAGACATTATTGAAGTTTCAGAGAGCATGCGTATAAAGGGATTAATGAAACTTTCCAGAGATTTATTTTCAAACTTCTCAGTATTTCGCTTTATAAAACGATTCAATTGAATGCTTTAAAATAAATAAGAAATATCCCTGATAAGTTATACTTTCGGCAAACCCCTTCTTATCTTTCGTTCTTTTACTAACGGCCGAAAGAGTCATTGAAGCCTAAGCGATGACTATATAATCATATATTAAATTTAACTCTTCCAACAGATCATCGAGATAAAGTATTGATTTTGACGAGAGGAGATGTGAATAGATTTGAAGAGATGTTAAAGAGGAAAAATTTGGAGATAGAAAGAAAAAGAAGATTGGAGGAAGAAAGAGAAAGATTGCACGAAATGTCGCTGCAACAGGTCAAAAGCTGGAGCAACACCATGATGGTAGGGTTGCAAAAGTCTTTTCGAAAGCATATGAAAATATCCACATATGATTTGTGATGATTTCCTTTGTGTTTTTATTGGCATTAAAAGCACCATTTCATGGCAATATAAAGCAATCGCGACAGTTACCATGAACAATATTTTTCTATGCCGTACGTAAACACAATGGTTGTTTTTTGGACACTCTGGGTGCAATAAATTACACTTTCCAGCCATTACTTATTTCTGTTCATAAAGAAACTACTCCAGAGGCCTGCCCGGGGCTGCATTGGCATTGCAAATGCAATCAATATAGCAAATGAGGCAGCATTAACAACGTCGTTAAAGGCTTCTTACCCCCTTGTAATGTCATCACAACAACTCCCCTTTCAAGACTCCATTCAACACACACCAACAGGGACAAAGACAAAAGAAGCTAGAAGCACAAAGAAGGAGAGAGGAGGAGGAGGAAGAAGCGAGGAGAAAGGTGGACCTTGAAGAGGTGCAGCACCAAGCAGGCCTCAGAAGACAAGCAATCGACAGAGCCAAGCATGCGCAGTTGTGTCGCAGTGAAAAGATCAGAAAGCTGCATGTGCGAGTTTTTTTAATTTATTGTCGATTCCACTTTTAGGCGCATAAAAATTTTTAATATTATAGAATAAAATTATTTTTATTTGCGGCATTTGAACAAATATTTGTACGACGTCGAATGGAGCTTTTGAATGCGTGTTCTGGTTGGCGCTGCAAGCAGTTGTCGTCTGCCAGAGTGCCCTGCTGTTGTCTGAAGTGGTGAAGGAGCGGAAGAAGCAAATAGAGAGGAAGAGGGAGAAAGAGCGAATGGAGAATTCTGACGCAGAGTTGCAGAGGTACATTCGAGAATTCGAAGAGTTCCAAAGGATGGAGCGGGAGAAGGAGCGATTTGCTTATGAAGAAAAAAGAAGAATCACGGAGGAGTTGAAGATCAAGTTTGTGGAGTTACTGTGCTTTGATGAAATTGTTAAGTGAATAATATTTCTCTTCCTGGCCGCTATAACTTCCAAGATTCAATAAGTCAGCACGAGCGATTACATTTTGTTTAATTCCTGGACCCTTTCAAAGATAACATTCCTGCATGTCGCCCTGCATCGATTTCATGTATTGCAACCTGCCTATTATTTGTGCAGGATGGACGAGAACGAACGGAAGAAGAAGCGAGAGAAGGAGTTGATGTTTATGGAGGGGGAAGAAATGGATCGAAGGAAACAGGATTACTGGAAGGAAGTGGATGAAGGGAATGAAGAACGAAGAAGAAGACGAAAAGAGCTGAAGAAGGAACATGATAAACAGTTGCAGGCGAAGAGACTGAAGATGCATGAAGATAAGAGGAAGGAAGAAGTAATGACGTCTTGGGGGTTTGCTTATTGGTGACTTTAACTCGAGAAGCTAAATTTCTTCCTGCCATCTTTTTTATTTGAGTCGAATGACGAAATTTATTCATTTCCATGAAACCACATGAAAATCATTTCGAAAGGAAACATTGTTAAAAGAACACGAATACGTGAAGAGGAAGAAGATGATGATGAAGATGAAAAGCGACCGAGAATTGCAGATGAGCAAGTGAGTGGTTGTGGAGGCACGAGTGCATGTGTGGAAGAATGCTTTCAAAGTCCACTCGGCTGCTTATCGTTCGCCAATGGGAGCAGCTTCGAGGAGTGTAGATGGATGGCTGCTGGTTGAGGGGTCGAGCAAATCAATTCTTCTGCGTAAGGACTTGAGTAATGAGGTCAGCTCATAAAGGCAACTTGTGTATGACTTTTTATGGAAGCCTCACACTATCGTGGCATGAAGCCATATCTTTCATGAACGGAGTTAACAAATCTTCAGTGCTTTGTGGATACAAGCAATAGCGGTTGTGTGCATACGTGAAAATTAGCTAAATTTCAGGAATATTTAGGCCTAAAAACGTGTCACAAAACAGACACAAGACGGAGAAGCAGGAAAGAATATCAAGGAAAATTATTGAGCAATTGGAAATAACTTTGAAAATGAATAAAGAAGCCGTAGAGAAAGGAGTTGTGGAAGCAGACAAGCAGAGAGACAAGAAGGAGGACGAAGAGAAGGAGCAACGAAGGCAGATGAGGCAATCAATAGAGCGACATCGGCTAGAACACGTTTGTTCAACTTTTTAAGTCCATTTTGAGGTCGTGTATGCTTTTATTTAGACCGCTTTAACACAGTTGAAAAAGGATAAAGAGTGTTTCTTCAAAATTATGTTTTTTTAATGTTTTTCGAAATATTTTTTATTTTGCAGTTATTAATTCTACTTCGTTAATGATGGTGCACACAGGCGAGCTATTTGAATATGATGGAGAGTAAGAAGGAGGAGGAAGAAAGACACTTCATCGAGTTGGAAAAGAAGAGAGATGCTGAGAGATTGCAGAGAGAGGAGAAGGAGAAGAAGGAGAGAAGCGACCTTGCCATTGAAATGAGCAAGCTTCATCTCAAGCAAATGGTGATTTCTAAGAGCCATTTTGTACATTTTGTCATCTGCATACATCTATAGCTATACATTGTGTGTATAATTCATTTTAAGAAATGCATTGTTAACAATTTACATGTTTTTTATGTATCAGGTGTGTGATTATGAAGCTATTTTCATGCAAATTTTTCAAATTAATTAGTGAAATTATGAATAAATGACGAACCAGGAAGAAAAAAGAGTGTATGAAAGGCAGCTGAAAGCTCGAGAGCGAAGTGACAAAGGAATTGCAGAAGCAATCTCTCAAGAGAATCGCTTGTACGAAGAGTATGGCAGGAAATTGATAGAAAGCAAAAAGTCGCAGAACAATGACGTGAGGTTGTTGGAGAAGGCATTCGAGCAGGACAGGTTGGTGGGTGGGGGCACCCAAAGAGAGGCCTACAAGTGCTGCAACGTCAGAGGAACCTCACTGCCTAGTCTGCAGAGAGGCAGCACCGAAGCAGTCAAGGCATCGCAAGCTGGAAGACTCCCTCAGAACGAGAGACTGGGATTGGTGTGGTGAGACATTGATGGTGTAGTGAGACAGTGGTGGTGTGGTAAAGATGCATGGTGTTGTGAAGATGCATGGTGTTGTGAAGACTGCATGGCGTTGTGAAAACTGCACGGTGTTGTGTAAAGACTGCATGGTGTTGTGAAGACTGCATGGTGTTGTGAAGACTGCAGGGTGTTGTGTGAAGACTGCACGGTGTTGTGTGAAGACTGCACGGTGTTGTGTGAAGACTGCATGGTGTTGTGTGAAGACTGCATGGTGTTGTGTGAAGACTGCACGGTGTTGTGTGAAGACTGCACGGTGTTGTGTGAAGACTGCACGGTGTTGTGTGAAGACTGCACGGTGTTGTGTGAAGACTGCATGGTGTTGTGAAGATGCATGGTGTTGTGAAGACTGTATGTTGTTGTGAAGACTGCATGGTGTTGTGAAGACTGCATGGTGTTGTGTGAAGACTGCATGGTGTTGTGAAGACTGCATGGTGTTGTGTGAAGACTGCATGGTGTTGTGTGAAGACTGCATGGTGTTGTGAAGACTGCATGGTGTTGTGTGAAGACTGCATGGTGTTGTGAAGACTGCATGGTGTTGTGTGAAGACTGCACGGTGTTGTGTGAAGACTGCATGGTGTTGTGTGAAGACTGCATGGTGTTGTGTGAAGACTGCACGGTGTTGTGTGAAGACTGCATGGTGTGGTGAGACTTTCGATTGGACTCCAGTCAAGTGAGATCCCTTGTACAACGGTTGTTCACGTCGACAAGACAAACACTGTATCGAGCTTTGACTTTTATTTTTCGTAAACTAATTCAATGAGTAAATTTACAAACAGAAGGACAAATATCTTTCTAGTCGATTAGTGTTGCAAAGTATAAAACTAACGATCATGGAATATTTCAGACGAAATCATGCTCGGTAATATTTTACTAATTTTATGTTTCTAAAAGTCACAACATTGCTGCGTATAAAAATAACATTTTATTCCATTTTTAAAATGCATCGAAATTTAAAAACGTTTTGACCGATGAATAAAAACTAGTCGGAACGGCGTTTGAAATGATTCACAAAACCGAGTCTTCCACGTGTATTTGGCAGTCGAAGGAGTTGGCGGGAGTGACCCTGAGGTGCAGGTCACGTCCATCTATGACGTTCAGTTCGCTCTCCCGCGTCTCGCTGGGGTGCTCAGTGTGTACAGTACTTTCAGTGACAAGCAGTGGTTTGTTCTTGCTTGTTCTTTTTGCGAAACTGAAAAAGGATTTTTTGTTCTTCGCGAAAAAGCAGTTATTCGATTTTGACTTCGACTTCCAGACTGTCGGGTCGACTAGGTTTTGTTGTTGTTCGTTGATTTCGTCGTTCACAAACGACTCGCTGGAGCCTAGGTGTTCTGTGGCCTTGTGCTCTTCACACAGCGGGGCGTATTTGCCATTGGGAGCGCTGGTGGTGAAGTGGGCGTTGGAGCTTTTGCCTCTTCTCGCCTGCAGCGAAAAACAGGCTCCAGCCAGACACGCTAACGTGGCGACGCTGAAACACAAACACACGACTAAAAAGGCTTCTCTGAATATTGGACAGTCGAAGTTGGACGGCTTGTAAGCAAAAATGTTTCTTCCCGCCAGTGAGCGAGGTGCCACGCACTCGTAGTTCTGGTGGCTGCGGTCGATCAGACCCGTAGACAGGAGCCATCTAGAAAAGTCAAAGAAAGGGCAATTGCATAGAAAAGGATTGCCTGATAAATCTAACGATTTGAGATTAATAAAAATTTCAAAGCATTCCTTCTTGGGGGAAATTAGCAGATTGTTTGATAAATCCAGTGTTTCGAGAAAAGCTGTTGACGAAATAGGCCTTAGCTGAGTGCAATCACACAGTTTATTGCCATCTAGATACAAGGTGTGCAGGTCGAAGGAGCTAGTCAATAATTTAAAAGGCAAAGTAGTCAGATCATTTTCGCCAAGATCAATTGTTTTAAGCGAAGATTTGCGCATGGTGAGGTTATCCAATGAGTTTCTCATTTCTCCAAATCTATTTTTCCGCAGATATAGTTCTTCTAGTTGGCTCAGCTCATTGAGAGCAGAGTGATGGACGTGGATCAGACTTGACTCTCTCAGGTTCAAGACTCTGAGCGACGATAGTCCGTTGAAGACGCCCTGTCTCAAACGCGAGAGGTGCTTACAGCTTTCCAGGTTCAGCGTGGTGAGGAGTGGCAGCTGCAGGAAAGCGTTGGGGGCGATGTCATCAAGAAAGGCGTTGTGCGACAAGTCGAGTTGCAGAAGTCTGGAAAGACCTCTAAACATGGAAGCATCTACGCGCACGAGGTTGTTATACTTTAGGTCCAAGAACTCGAGAACAGGGAAGACCCTGTCACTGAAAGAAATGCTGCCGACGAAGTTGCACAAGCGGTTGTTGGAGAGATCCAGGTACTTGAGACGCCTCAGGATGCTGCCCCTCAAAAAACTGCAACTGGAGCCCTGGTTACACGAGATGAGGTTGCTTTTCAGGGAAAGCTTCCTGAGGAAGTTGAGGTTCTGGAAGGCTTTGGTGGGAATGGAGAGAAGGTTGCAGTGGTCTAGATACAAATCCGTCAAGTGGCGCAAAGGGTGCAACAGTTTTTCTGGCAACCTGGCATTCCTGAAAGCCATGAAGTTGCCATCCAGATTGAGCACGTTGAGACTGGATGCGTTGTAGCGCTGGAAGAGGTTGTGTGGGATGTGGTTGTTGTGGTCGTCGTGCACGAAGATGCGGTCGATGTTGAAGACTTCGACTGCGGTGCTGTTGAGACTGTGGATGATGGTTTCAAACACATCCACTTTCATGTTCGCTCCCGACAAGTCAACCTCCGACAGCTTTTGGAAGTCTTTAAAGGCCGACTGATGCGCCTCGAGAATGGTGGCTTGTGAAAGGTCAATGCGCCTGAGAGAAGAGATAGGCGTAAGGACTGAAGTGAAATTGCTGTTAAGAAGTGGAATGTCAACTCCTTGGAGAAGAAGAGTTGTCAAACTGGAAAAGTTCGAGAAGAAAGCTGGGAGAGTTTTGTTGTTGAGTTGAGTGCGACTGAGGTCGAGGTATCGAAGACTGGAGAGAAGTGGAGAGTGGTTCAGGGCTGCTAAAACTGAAGAGTTGGAGATGACGAGAGGATTGCCCGATAAGGAAAGTCTTTCCAGGTCGTGGTTGTTGTGGAAAAGAGCTTGTGGAAGGTGGGTGATGTTGTTGCCATCAAGCCGCAACACTCTCAGCTTGGGAAAGAGCTCAAAATTGTTCAGACTTAAAGAATCACTGGAAAGATTGTTTCTTTTGAGGCTCATCTCACTCAACTGCCACTCTTCGTAAGAGTTGTTGCTGAAACGATGCACCTTCAAGTTGACCAGGAAGTTGTCGTTCAGATTGAGAGCTCTAGTGAGATGGGAGAATCTTGGAATGTGTCTGAAAGCGCCCCTGGAGCACACCACCATGTACTGGTGCCTATTGCAGTGGCAGCCCCTGACGCAGTGGAACCTCACGTCGAAGCATTGATGCCTCTCTAACAAGAATAACAAAATCAACAGTCGCAACATTGTCAACGTTCTAGCATTTCTGAAATGTGCATTCAACTTGTGTGCAACCCAAAACTATCCTCTGGTATGTCACCAAACTTTGCGCTTTAAAAGCTGCTTTTAAGTTAATCCAAACCGTGTCAGCAGCCCAAACCAAATTGTTGCTTTTTTTCGACTTGAAAGTAAACAATCGTACAATTTAAGTATTGCACGTCGCACTGCGAAGAAGGAAGACGCACAGCGAAGGCAACACCCCTCCATATAAGCGCCACCTTCCATGCACGCATGCACACTCCATACACGCCTGTACACACAGTACGCCTGGTATAAGCAATAATTATTGTATATGGTTTTTGATCCTTGTGATTGGTTCCATCTAATTCTTCAATTTTTAGTCTTTTTTTTGATCATTTTAGTATTTTCAAATGAGCAATTTTGCTTTGTTAGTTTTCCGAATGAATTACGACTCTTATAAATAAAAAAAAAATAATAAAATAATTTAAACTTTTAATTAAAAATTGAAAAAAACTTATTTCAGAAATGGATTATAACCAAAGCTGACTTATTCAAAACATTTGTATAGCGCTGATCTTCTGTTCAAGAGCGCTCAGCTACAAAATGTTTCAACAGCACAATGAACAATATTTAATTCATAAATATTTATTAGAATTTTTTCCAAAACTGTGTGGCATATTGAAGAAAGTGTTCATAAATTTTTGCCGAGGCAACTTCGTAGCATGATCTAGTGACACGACATGCCTTCCTGCCTGAATAGCTTAAAGCTTATTGCTAGTATATATCAAGGTTTTTATCGAAGAAATAAATCTTGTTTATGTTTTTATTCAAAGTAACAAAAATGTGGTTTTGAAAAAAAAAATATATATAAATAAGAATGAAAATCAATAAAAATAGCTTGGACATTCTTGGTACTGGTGCGTTTGGGGCATGAATGGAGATGAATGAGAGTTTGATGGACGAAATGCCCTTCACGTGGGCTGTGGGTGTGTTCGCGATAGAATGCTGTTCAGAGTCCCAGCCTGACTACAAGTTGCGGGGGACAGCCATTCAGCAATCTGTTTGCACGAAGCAACATTCTAGTTGGTGATTGTTTATTGATGGACTAACTTTATTCTTTTTTAAGTGTTTTGTTTATTTGACTTTTTTAGAACTCTAAAATAAACTTTGTATGTGCAGTGGAAAAATGCGGAGTTATGTGCCTCTGTTGCTTTGGTGCGGTTTAACTCCCATGAAAGGTTCCAGCTAAAACGCTGGTCTTAAATCATCAACAGTCCACTTAAATAGTATCTTTTAAATAACAAAAAGACATAATTTCAAAGCAAATAAAATTTCTCCAGATTAAATTTCGATGAAGTCAATGGTCATTCAATATAAACTATGACTCAATTCTAAATTTTTGATATTCATAAATTTGATTCTATAGTCAGTTTTTGATTTTTTGCAACAGACAATCGACAATTCTTATGACATTCAGTTATTGTTGATTTATTTTTTTTTTCATTTTATTTATTCACCGTTTTCTGTGCCATTTCTAGCGTTTGTCTGAACTGGCCTCAAAAAAGACTATAAAAAAAACTTTGAAGACAACAGCGCCCGGAAAAAGGTTTGCAGTAAAAAGTGACGAATGTGTTGGAGTGATGAGGAGTGCCCTACCAGTTCGGATGGTGAGGTGTGAGTAGGTTTCAGTGACGGCTTCAAGTGGAACCATTTAAGAGCTTCTTCTTTGCACATAACTCAATTGTGCTCGAGGATACTGGCTGCAGTCGTTAGTGCTCTGGTGTTAGTGAGGTCACATGATTCCTGTTATTCTTTTAATAAGAAATCATTAAAAATATTTATTTCATAACACTTTGTTGTTATTGTTAATTATTTTTAATACAAATACGGTTTTTCATGGGAGATTTCACTTAATACTCAAATGGCCAGTGATAGCTGTTCGATTAGGAAGCCAAAAGTCATAATACACGACACAAGTATGCACAATTACTGGACCTTTTCATACCAGCAAATGAATTCACAGGATGTAAAAGCAGCCAAAAAATAAAAGTTGCGCAGCTGTGAACTAATGATGGCTACCATACCAATAGTTCAATGCTCCACAGATGGACGAGTTTATAGCAATCGTTGTTTATATCATGTTTATGTTGTTTTATAGTCGATAATCACAAAATGAAGTTGTAGTGGTACCTAACAACCAGTGATAGAACTAATCATCAATCAATTTTTTGTGACGTTATAACAAAAGCTTCTTTTTTTTGCAGTTCATGGTCATTTTCACCAACTTGGTAAATTCTTGACTTGTAGTGGGGACTTTTGACTTTGAAAACTACAATATCTTTCATCAACGTATCACTTCCAAAAGACTCATTCGATTACGAAATGCTGTTGATCATGGTGAAGTTGAGATATTTATGAACGTTGTGTATCTCACATTGACTCAGCAGTCTTTATGAAGCGAGGAATTCTGAATGAGAACCCCTTCCGCAGAACAACTGCTTCAATAAAGCAACTCCCAGGCTATTGATTGAATGGTACAAATGGAAAAGCAATATGAACACCACCGCCTTGGTGCCTTGTCACCCTTGCACAAGTACACCGGCCAATGACTCAAGTCAAATAACGCAACATGTACATCAATGCGCGAAAATCACCTAAACAATTCCTAATCTGAATACAATGCTTCCAATCAGCCAACTTATGCACCCTTTTGTTTGTTCTTTTTCATATATTGCAGTCAGCTTCACTCTTCCTCGTCGTCTGCAACTCCACCTCCATGGGAGGTTTCGCTGTCCTCTTCAAAGCCATTTTCAAAATCATCTCCAAAGTCATTCGGGTATTCCTGGTCACCGTCAAAGACCACACCCTTGTTGCCAAGCCCGCCTGCAACGGTGGAGGCAAGAGTTCCATTGTGGTCCAATCTGAAAATGGTTTTTTGTTTGTGGTCGTGCAGTGCGCCCAACAAGGTGTTGGTGGACGCGCCAATGTTGTTAACTGCAAGCACCGTTGAGCCACCGTCGTTGAAGCTGCCGATGTCGTACATGGTGTTGTTGAAGTCCGATCTGAGTGCACTTTTAAGCTCGTAAGATGGAGTCTGATCGAGTAATGTACTTTCGAATAGAGATATGTTTTCCAGTAGCTTGTAGTCATCAGTATTTTTCAAATCCTCTTCGCTCCTGGTGCCTTCAGTGCTCTTATCTTTTTGAAAGACATTTCCCTTATGATTTATCGCTTTCCCACCACCTCTTTCTTCATCCATCTTCATGACACACTCTTTTTCTTCTGACAGTGCTTCTCCGTCTTTGCAAACCTTCTTGTTGCTTTTCCCCATATGATCCTCCCCATCATCATTGCTGCCTCCTCCCTTCTCATCATGCTTTCTTCTCACACGGTCCTCCACAGCGCTACTTAAACTGCAATTAGCTTCCACCTTGCTCCCCAGACCGACACTATATGCACTTCCATCACGTACAACCTCTCCGCTTTTATAACCTTCCCTGCTATTTTTGTTACTTCTCTTTTCATTATCATCATTTTCACTTTTATGAACACTTTTACTTTGACGGCCACTACCGCCACTACTACTCGCCGTAGTACCCATGTAACTTCTACTACTACTACTACCCCTACCACTACTATCACTACCAGTACTACTAATACTACTACTACTACTACTACTACTACTACTACTACTACTACTACTACTACTACTACTACTACTACTATTACTACTACCACTACCACTCCTACTACTTCCAGAAATTGTTTTTTTGATCATGCTCTCACGTCTCTCCAGCGAGTAATCAGACTCAATACTTTCAGCGTCCCATTTGTCACTTTTATCCTCGCCAGCACCACTCTCATGAGTTTCGTCTTCAAAATCATTTTCGTACTCTTCATCACCATCGACCCCAACCTTGCTTACTTCTCTTTCTTCATTTCTTTCATTAACAGTGGCTTTTATTTGGTTGCTACTTTTCTCACTTTCATTCCTCTCATTCCAATCTTCTTTTTCATCTTCATCAGCTTCATCTTCTTCGTCTGAATATTTGTCCACGATGCACCTAAGACCGGGCACCTCTCCAGCAAGGAAGGTCTCTTGCGTGGCCACACCACCACTGTCTCCAGTGGACTGTTGAGTGGCATTACCAAGCCTTTCACCACTGGAGACTGCATCCTCAACCTTCAGAACCTCAATCAGTCCATCCAGGTCTTCGTTGTCGTCATCATCATCATCAGAATCAGCATCATCATCAGTCTTACCATCATCATTATCCGCATTAACATTTTTGTTAATATCTTTTTCTTTCTCTTTCTTTCCCTTCTCCTCGTCATTCTTTTTCTTTGCATCGTCTACAGCGCTAATGCTGCCAATAAACTTACCAAGTGTTGTCTCGTTACTGCTCACCAGTGCAACACCAGTCTCCTTGCTCACACTTCCATCAACTCCCTCATAAGCGCTGCTATTATCTTTGCCGTCATGAGGAGGAGCATATTTAGCTTCCAGTCTTGTAGCTTCAATGCTCCCTTTCGATCCCTTGTCCTCCCCCCTCTCTTTCCTTCTGTGGTCCCCCTTGTGTCTGGCAGAATCTTCGAGAAAGTAACCTTTTTTTAAACTGGTCATCTCTTCATCGCCTTGACCGTTGGAGGAGTTGGCAACGATTCGAGAAGTTAGTTTGTTCAAGTTATCAGTTTTTCTTTCACCAACTTGAGACTTTGTAACTTCCTTATTCAACTCAAACTGAGTTTTTTCCTCGCTCCTATAACCTCCATCAGCAGCTTTCAGAGGACCTCCCAGACTTTCACGGCCACCTGGATTTCTTATTCTTCCACTTTTTGACATGAATTTCTCATCACCGAAGCTATCTTCCTTGTCAGAGCCTTTTTCAAACTTTGCACCCTTGTTACTTTTAGGTATTTTTTCGATAGTGAACGTAGCATTCTTGTTTGAAAGTCTACAGACACTTTCTTCATTTGCATTGATGCTAGCAGTGTCGTTATCTTCAGCATCATCATCAGTTTCAACATTATCTTCAGTATCTTCATCATCGTCATCTCTATGCTTTTCTCGACCAGTCTTTATCAACTCCAGCAATTCCATCAACACTTCAGCCAGCACTGGACACTGCGCTATGTAAGCATATGAATTTTATTTTAATAATGTCATTTCGTAAGCTTAAAATTTTCAAGTTGAACAAACTTGGAACCATTGAAGCTTTTCAATGCAAAGAAAAATATCTTAAAAACTTACATGCTTTTCTTCTGTTGCCTTTACGTATCCTTCCTTTATAAAAGATGGGTTTGACCTTAGTGGCAACAATTTCGTCGTCATTTTTATTGCGAAAAAGTCTTTTCTTTGGAGACCCGAGTAAGTGTTGTTCCTTCGAAGTTTCCGCAAAACCATTGAAAATATTTTTAGTTTTTCGGGTACTTTCACTGTTGCCTCCATAAAGCTTTGATTTCCAGAAAGTTCTTTGCTCGATTTCTTCACTCACGTGCATCTGCTTCACACGTCCATAGCACAACAAGCGACTAAGGTAAGTCACTCTGCCAACATTTTCGCCATGAAACGTCACCAAGAAACCACCCTCATCCACCTCAGCTACCACCCAAGCACTCTTGTTTCCGTTGTAAGGTGCATTTTGATTTCTAAAGTAAATATTTTTGAAACCAATAATTTTTTTAAAAGCCACAGGCTGTTGATCGTCAAGGCACAAGCTGAGATAAGCTGGCTGCTTCAGGCATTGTGACACGTTGTCGTAATTATCTACAAACTTCAAAGACTTTCCTTTGTTTGCAATGAGTTTGGTTTTATTCAAAGCTTCTTGCTTGCTAGTGATACTATCATCAATTACAACTTTCAAAGTCGGCAAATTATAGAAGTTGAAATTAGCCGAAAAGCAGGGTCGTTTGTTGCATATGTTGTGAAAATTGTTTTTATATAAAATAACATTTTTAATAATTAATTGTAAATCAAAAAGATAGTCGTTAGGGTTAAATATATGTTTTTTAGACATTTGCAGGTAACTGAATATAAACCTTGTGGATTTACATAGCAACGGGTGAATCTATAGGCAAAAATGCGTTTTATTTAGTTCAAAAAAACATAAATTACTTCAATAATTTTTTTACTTGAAATATTTTTTTTACTCATCAGTTTTATCAAAAAATGGACCAAAAAATCAATTTTGTTATGACAAAGGTGAAAGTTGGTTTTGAAACGTTTGACACTGGGAGAGGTGATTGTGGCATAAAAAGTTGAAAAGTGTTTTACATTTTCGAAAATTATAGTAAATGCATGATTATAAATGTTCAAAAAGTGTCTTGGCGCACGTCAATGGTATTACAGAGGTCGTCAATAAAACAAGGCACCCATATTGATTGAATCATTTTTCTAAATTTTCGTTCTTATAAATAGAAAGTCGTACATGTACAATGGGTTATTTGATACTCGCTTCGAACTGTTTTATTTGCGGTTAAATTTCTTCACTTAAATCATTACTTTCATGTTCAAACTTCCAAACAAAATTCGCTAATAAGCTCATAATGTCTGTCCTTTTGAACGCCGTAAAGATCAAGAAAACCAAAAAAGCTCTCAGAAAACAAAAAAGGAAAAGGCAAGCGCATCATTTTATTTTATGAAGTTATAAGAATCTTCGCTTTCGGTTTCAAAAAATAAATTCGCGATTTCTTACATAATCTAACCTAATAAAATATGATTTTGTCTATTCTAGTCTAATCTGATCAAAACATTTGTATACTTAAAGTCAACTAAATTCAGTCAACCAGCAATGGTTGAACGATGTTTCAAATTTGTTAAAATCAAATCAAAGAAATTCTTATCTAATCTAATTGAATTATTTATTTGAACTTTTTTAGCATTTTGTTTAAAGGCGCTTCCAAACCCTTGTCGGCAATCATTGAAAATGTGATAGTAAATGAGTCTAAATGTTTTTTTTGCTATTAGGGAAAGAGTTGATGAAGAATCAGACGAATGAGCGTTGAAAAATGCTTTAAATAGATTGGATTAAAACGAAGAGGGAAACTGTTTTAATTTTTGAAACTTTTTACTAAAAAAAAGTAGAAAAAAAGATTCGGGTTATTTGCTTAAAGTAACTAAAAAAACAAAAAAAACCATGTTGTGGTTTAATTTCATTCTAGTTGTGTAACTTCCGTGTGAAAAATCTTGAAACTGAAACTTTGAAACTCTGCTTCATGCCGCTATAAGTAATTCACGTTTGTATTGCACTGTATTGTATAGCATTGTATTGTATTGCATTGTTTTGTATATGCATTGCATTGCATTGTACACAGAATAAATTGAAAATTACACACGAGTAATTATTCATGTGTATGTTTGCGAGGGCGTTGCACACAATGCCGTGGTGGCTTCTACAGGAACTTCTCAATCCTGGCATCCTTTGTAATGAAGCTTTTATGAGCGTTTGGTCATAGGCGCTTCATTGCTGGTCGATTGGTGGAGCGTTTTAATAACTGGGCATGCTTGTGTGTGGATACGGTAAAAATGGTATTAGATAAGGTATTGTTGTATTGTCATTAGGAATAACAATAAAAATTATTATTATATTAATAAGTTATTACCGTTTTTCGTTACTATAGGCACTTTATTACTACAATATAACATTGATAATGAACATTGAATACATTATTAATAAAATAATAATACTGACGAAAAAAATTGAAAAAAAAACATGTTAGAAATTATAATTGATACTATTACTTCTACTTCTACTACTTCAACTACTAAAAAAAATTTACTCAAATATTTATAAGAATGATTTTTACTACTACTACTACTAATACTACTACTACTACTACTACTACTACTACTACTACTACTACTACTACTACTACTACTACTACTACTACTACTACTACTACTACTACTACTACTACTACTACTACTACTACTACTACTACTACTACTACTACTACTACTACTACTACTACTACTACTACTACTACTACTACTACTACTACTACTACTACTACTACTACTACTACTACTACTACTACTACTACTACTACTACTACTACTACTACTACTACTACTACTACTACTACTACTACTACTACTACTACTACTACTACTACTACTACTACTACTACTACTACTACTACTACTACTACTACTACTACTACTACTACTACTACTACTACTACTACTACTACTACTACTACTACTACTACTACTACTACTACTACTACTACTACTACTACTACTACTACTACTACTACTACTACTACTACTACTACTACTACTACTACTACTACTACTACTACTACTACTACTACTACTACTACTACTACTACTACTACTACTACTACTACTACTACTACTACTACTACTACTACTACTACTACTACTACTACTACTACTACTACTACTACTACTACTACTACTACTACTACTACTACTACTACTACTACTACTACTACTACTACTACTACTACTACTACTACTACTACTACTACTACTACTACTACTACTACTACTACTACTACTACTCTTTCTTAATACAAATACAACAAACATCACTCCGACTGTTTTTGAGAAATAATAGTCATTGATTTTTTCAACAATACTTAAAAATATGATTAAAACATTTTCGGTAGCAACAATAGAAACGTGAATTACACATTCGTACTGGAAATATTTTTTACAATTGGAAAAAGACCTGCGAAAGACAAAACAATTCAAACAAATAAGCAGGTAACTATGCCGACGAATCCATTGATTCTCAAATAAATTTACATTTTTCTCACGTCGTTTTAGTCGTTTAAATGCAACAAAACTCATTTAACGATTATTTGAGTTCCTTTTTAAAACTTCAAACAAAAGGCATTGAAGAATTTTCTAAATGTAATTTTCTAGCCAATTTTACGCAAAATAACTTTCACCACACCAGTTCTCCACTCAAGAAGACCGGCGTATGTGATCTGAAGTCTCCAGGCTGTTCAGACAGCACCGACGTGTGGCAGTGGGAGCTTCAAGGCCAACCCACCACTGTGATGTTCGGAAAGAAGAGCGGAGAAGTGTGGTGCAATGGCTACCTGCTGCCCACTGAAGTATGTCCTCTAATGCTTGGGAAGGCATCACTCGAGCACTCAGAAGATAACTAACGCAGGCATTAATAATCCCACAAAAGCGAATGCTCAAGTAAAAAAACAAATGACGTCTTAGAGTGGTTCAGTCACCTAGTAGCTTACAATATAATTTAATCTAATCAAATAATTTGTATAGCGCTGACTCACACTGTTTAAGAGTCCACAGCGAGTAAAACTGTTTGCACTGGGAGCGCTTTCAAAAAAATAATGAAACATACTTTATATACTCTAAAAATGAAAAAAAAAGATGTTTTTCTTCTATCATGACATAATATTTTTAATCTGCAGATAAGACAAGAGGATTCTTTGGGCTTCGTGGTGGATTTCGATATCGAGATAGATGAGCACACGAGTCAGAAGGCCGACATAATCGTGATGGCTGACGAAAGCACGATGCTGACCGTGGACGGAGTGATGGTGCCTCAGTGCAGGGAGCAGGAGAACACTCGGCAGCTTGCTTGAGAAGCCTGCTGCAAGAGCTGAGGCCTCGTGAGGCGGTAATTGAAAAATAATTTTCTGAGTAAAATGAAAATAGCCCTTGAAACGATGTACGAGTGCTTGATTGGTAAAGTGAGTTCACCATTAACTTCCAATTAAAAACAATACTCTGATTTTGTTTAGCATGGCAGTAACGGTAGATAGTACCATTTGTTTAGCACTGCAGTAATTATAAATTCGAACATTTTGTCTGCGGCATCTTTGAAAACTCTATGAAACCATGGCTACACCACGACAAAAATATATTTTTTAACAAGCACTCAACGGCGTCGAAGCCATATTTTAATGAGAAGTAGTCTGCTGTTCTACATAGTGTGCCAGTCGCCCTTTGAGTTCAATCAATCTTTCCTTTGATCTAAAATTCATTTCTGGAAAAATATTTTCTAAGTTAGAAAAAAGATTGAAATTATTTTTGCGAAGCTTGTTTTCTTCAGGCAATATTACCTATTATATATTTGCTAAATTTCCTAATAAGTGCCAATAAAGTGCGTCAGTTTGAGTTGCTCAAAAAAAAGAAAAATTGAAAGTTTTTTTTTGATAAAAATTACTGGAAAATGTACAGAAGCTTATGAATGAGTGCACTCTGCCACCGTCAGAGGTGTAGTCAGGTGAGAATGGTGATCTTCTCCATCTTGCGGAAAATAGTGTTGAGGTGGTCGCCTATGAGGTTGGCGTCGAGGATGGTGGATGCAGGCACCTTCTGTTGAGAAGATTGAATGGAATGGTTGGAAAGAGTTAATCAATAATATTAATAGATTAAAAATTAATGGATAAGATGGATGGGAAGATGGAAAGAATGAGGTTGTTATGAGGAAAATATGAAGTACAGTTATGGACACTCACGTCGACCAATGCAGAAAACTTGGCTTGTTTCCTGATGAATTCTCTCAAAAAATAGTCAGTTCCAAACTGTATATGAGTGATGATGTGGTCTTTAAGCAATAAAAAATACATGGGCATATTTTAAAATTAAATTAAATTATGCAATAGAAGCCTGAGAAGTATTGAGTCAACTATAATAATGCCACCAAGACTTCACAAAAACCTGGTGATAAATTCTGGTTTCATTAATTCTGACCAGAACATCGTCAACCCTCAAGTAGAACCTTTGCAGCACGAAGAGCAAGGTGGGCATGACTCTCTGTGGTGTTGGAGGAACATGAGACAGACATGAGGGACATCAACTTGTCTGAAATATAAAAACTCTCCTAAATTGAAAACTGCGTTTGGGTGCCTCAGGTGCTTGCATTGGTGCTCTAAAGTCAAAGTTATTGCTTTCATTCATACATTGGAGACTCAAGCAGTGAAAGGCAGCCGAAGATACATACAATTTTGACATTGAGCAGGGAACAGCCGCAGTCATGGAGTTCGTCTTCATAGAGAAGGAGGTCTGTGTAGAAGACAATGGCCTCACGCCGCTTGAGTGCTTCCATGTCCATCTGCTCCTCTGTCTGCTCGACCTGGCTTCATGAGAAAAGGCATAAATGAAGTGGGAATGCATGCCTAGGTGTTTTGGTGGATGAAGCCAACTATTTATTTGAATTTCATTGGCTTGAAATTAATCAAGAGAAAATAACCATGGCAATAGGTTAATATAGGAGCAGCACGTTCATTCACAACCTTAAAGTTCCCCTTGAGAGTTCCAGTGTATTCAGTTGTGAAAGTCCAATCATAAGGATGTGCCTTGTTGTTTATGTGCTCACAGTCTGACCTTTGGTAATGAGTTGTCTTTACCATTAAAACATTACTATTAACTATTAACTATTGCTTCATTCTTTTATAGCAATGCGGTTGTAGACTTGGTCAATTACACGCAAGTTGTTTGAAAAAAATATGAGACCTTGCCTCCTTCCAGGCTTGAGAGTTTGCCACATGAACAGACTCATGCTCACTGTCAACGAGCTTGAGAGCATCAAGAGCATTGAACTCAATTGTGTGGTTGCTTAGGGAATTTTTTATTTTCAGTATGTTCTCAGCAAACACCATCTCCGGGAGGTGTGGAACAGCTAGCTTTTCTTCAAACCTAATAAGTGGATGAAAGTTTGATGAAAGTGTATGGAGATCCTTTTTTTAGTCTTCATTGAACCAAACCAAGCCAGGAGCTAAATAATACAAGTATTGTGAAAAATTTGAATTGTCAACCAATGCTTTCATAAATACTGTTCCCCAAATTACTCAACAAGAAAGTAAACAAGTGCTGAAATGGCATTTCAAAAATTTTTGGTATCCTGACGGACTTGTGAATTGGAGAAATGGCTGAGAAAGAAAGAGCTTGCTGTAAAAGCTTCAACCAATCGGCTGCAAGAATACCGTTTGCCAACTTGAAAAGCAAAAAAGTGAGCGAGTTTTGAAAGCATTGCAAGGAATTGTGGTATCCAAACTTCTTTGTGAATATGGAAAATGGCTGGAAAGAAAAATAAAAAAAGGAGAAATAACTTGAAATAACTTTGCAATAGTTATGTTATGCGGCTTTAAGATATGATTCAATTCTCAAACTTCAAGACTCATTTATTTGATTAAATAGACAATTCTGCTCTTGAATTTTTTAAAACCTTTTAACATTCCAGTTTTGGTTAATTTGATGAAATATTTTTCAACAGTCACTCAATATAAACTATGACTCAATTCTAAATTTTTGAGATTCATAAATTTTATTCTAGTCAGTTTTTAATTTCTTGCAACTGACATTTGGCAATTTTCAGGGCATTCAGTTAGTGCTGATTTTAATTTTTTTCTTCATTTTGATTGTTCACCACGTTTTGTGCCATTTCCAGCCTTTGTCTGGATTTTATTCAATAAAGACTAAAAGAAAGAGAAGAAGAAGAAAAAACAAAATAAAATAAAAACTGTGATGCTACAAAAAATCTAAATCCCAATTCAATCATCAAATAACTAGTGAAGAATGTTTCTTACATAATTCTTTCAGGGCCTTCAGATTTGAGAATGCGGCAACTTTTTGAATGAAAATCCCATCCTTTGTGACTATAATCATCAACTTTTGTCTTGAATGCCTGAGTCATTTTTGATAAAAAGACAATACGAGACCACCAGGGCGCAATAAAGAAAGCCTAGACAAAATACATATGTAAAAAAATCTGTATAACGTAGACAAAGGTATTAGAAATAATTTAAAAGTGAATTCACGTTTCAATTAGGTCGGAATGGTTGTTTAAAGTTGTGGTTTGCAATCATTTTTTGTGCAAAAATGTTTTCTAACCAATCAATTAACATTGTCTGTTTGAATCATTTGCTTTAAGTAACGATACATTAGAATGTCAAGTGGTTATGAAAGTATTTAAAAGTTAAATACTTCGAAAAATCCACTCATATATTATGGAAAAAGAGAAAGATTTGGATGTAATAGATCAATACAAAAACATTACTAATAAACTTAAAAAGTTGGTTAAATTGGTTGTTTTTTTATAGCCTGTATTTATAAGCTTAAAAATAATAGTTCTTGAAGTTTTCATGCTTTAATTTATTGAAAACAGTAAATTTTTCACATTTTCAAGGAAATTTCTAAAGAAACCAAATTTAGCTGAAGGCTCTGAACAATTTGGTGAGTAAATAATTTCTCACTGAAAAATTATTCATTTCAAATACTACTTCACAACTTTCAGAAACACTTGCTCGTCAGCAGAAGGCAGATGACAACCCTCAATATGCTGGCATGTGCTTCTTAGCCCAGGCCAGGTGCTTTTCTATAGTTTTAAATGTTTCATAAAATAAAATCTTAAACAAAATATTAATTTATTAATTAATTTTCAAAAATTGTTTCATGTGTAAATCACTCAAATATTGCATCCAGATGTGAACAGTCACTGGGCAATTGGACAGCAGAAGCAACAGCACTATATGAGGCAGCCAAGTCTTTCATCAAGGCTCACGACTTCTTTCACCGCACCCACTGTGTCTCCTTCCTTGAAGACCTCCACTCTGCCATCAACTGTTATGGTCATGCCATCAGGGTGAGTGGGAGGAGTCAAGGCTTTGTGGCAGGTGATGGTGAGGAGGCATGGTGCATGACAGGAGAGAGTTGTGTGTAATGTTATGCTTCCACAGGTGAACAATGAGAATGGACAGTGGATGGTGGCTGCTCAAATGTGCATTGAGCTAGGAAAGCATTTGAAGGTGATATAGGGAAGATGGTGAGAATGATGATGGTGACGAGGAAGAGGAGAATGAGAAAATAATTTTAACTTATGTTAAATGAGTTTGCGAAATTTTTTTGAAGTTATAAACTGATCACACAGCGCTTTGGAAAGACAACTGAGTCAATACAACACTTCCAAAGAGCTGTTGAGTTGCTGAAGGATGTGAGCAAATTTATAATGGCCTTCTCATTATTATTATGTATTTTGTTAATATACTATCCCTAGTATTATCCTTATTATTATTATTGTCTCGAAAATGCATTGCAACTACGTTTAAAATCAGCAGATTCAGTAAGGACTTCAACTTATAGGCTACAAAGTCCTTGATGTAAAGCGATGATATTGTTCCAAAGTGGAATTATGTTACACTGTTGAAACAACTCAAAATGCTGATACCACAGTTATTTCTTCAATACTAATTCTTAAAACACATTTTGGCTCCTGTATGCACCCTCCCCTTGACAGACACCCCAGGAATGCCTCCAAGCCATGGATCTGTTGGCATCCTCCAAGATCGAATCCAGTATGAGTTGATACTCTGAGATGATACTTCACGCTACTTAGTTCACCTTCCATTATTACTAAAATTTCACCACCACTTGAGCATTTGGCTGTATATTTATTTTTTATACATATGGCTAAATCGGATTTCATGCAATACCATAACTTAATCATTTCGTCATCATCATCATCATCATCATCATCATCATCATCATCATCATCATCATCATCATCATCATCTTTATCACTCCAGGTGAATATGAAGGAGCTCTCACCACGTACACAGACATGTTCAACTTAGCCAAAAAAACCGCCATCTACCACACCCCAAACGAGTATGTCATCATCATCATCATCATCATCATCATCATCATCATCATCATCATCATCATCATCATCATCGTCTTCGTCATCATCATCGTCATCAGATTGGAGAATACTTGCAAAGATATGTTACGTCACTGCGAGATCAACATGCTCCTGTTGCTTCTCTATCTGGAGGTTTTTTATTATTATTTTCATTTTTCGTGTTATTTGTTATCATTTTATGTATTTATTCAAAACAATATTTTTATTTTTAATAATTTTTTTATAATTTTTTGATGACTTCATCCAACTATAAATATTTATTTTTTTTCAATTAATGATTAATTTGTCAACCGTTCGAACTTCATGTCAGCGATCATAGCTTTTCTTAACTTTCCTTTTAACAACCTTTCAATGCCTTTTCACCACCCTTCCACCAGCCAAGTCCACTAAAAACGTCTCAGCAGCACAGCAGACTGCTCGAGAAGTACACTTGGGACGTGCAGGAGAAGTACCTGGAGACCTTCTGCTCGTGGGTCGTGTGCGAGTCGGGCCTGCAAGCAGCGGAGGAGGAGCATTTTTCAGGCAAGCATCAGCCCATGGTGCCTCTTGCAGGGTCTCACAAGGGAGGGATTCACGGAGAAGCAGGCAAGACTGGCGAGATGAGGAACTACATGGGTCTGGAACTCTTCTTCGCTCTGCAGTCTCTGGCGGTTTGTCGTTTTTGTTGTTACCGCATATACTCGTCATTGGTGCATGGAAACTTACATCTATATATTTTTTTTTTCAAAACTTTCATTAAAGAGCATCAAGACTCATTTTTTGTACTTAAGACAACTTTTATTCGCTAGATGGCGTGTCAAGAGGCCTTTGAGGAAGACATTCTTTCGGGTGAGAGTGACCTGCAGCGCCACCTCAACGCGGCTCAGAAGCAGCTCACTCGTCTGGTGGTGCTGCACCATACGTGCAAGAGCGAGAGAATGATGCGAATACTGGCTTCTTAATTTTCCAAACCTTTCTCTTTAAAGTTGTCATTGTTTTTCTTCTTATTCTATTTCAATTTCTTTTTTTTACATTGATGGTGGACATTCGAATGTGGTGTTGAAAGCTCCATATGTATCATTGAACAAACTTGATTTTTCCTGAATAAAAAAAAATTATTCATTTCTTTTCAAATTCACTTATGACACTCCAAAGCCTTCAACCTCCAGCATGTTCAGCCGACTTGTGAGGCATTGTGTGAATGTTACTCAAACTCTTCCGAAAGCCTGTTGCCTGCTCAGGTGCATTGTCAGCAGCCACAACTAAAATCATTTGTGAACATTTTATATATATATTTTTTTAAATTATTACTAATAATACTACTACTACTGCTACTGCTATTATTATTATTATTATTATTATTATTATTATTATTATTATTATTATTATTATTATTATTATTATTATTATTATTATTATTATTATTATTATTATTATTATTATTATTATTATTATTATTATTATTATTATTATTATTATTATTATTATTATTATTATTATTATTATTATTATTATTATCATCATTATTATTATTATTATTATTATTATTATTATTATTATTATTATTATTATTATTATTATTATTATTATTATTATTATTATTATTATTATTATTATTATTATTATTATTATTATTATTATCATCAATATTATAATCATTCGTAATCTAAGCTCATCTAGTCAATGTATTTCTATGGCGCCTCTTAACCATGTTTCAAAAGCGCTGCCAGATAAACGGTTTCAGTCGTTGCTGCGTTACGGAATCGAACTCCGATCTTCACGCTTCACTGCGGAGTTCACTGGCATTGAGCTAGGGGCGACAGATAAACATACTATTCGTAATATTTTTTGAAAAATCAATTTGGTGGTCTGTGGTTTTGGGGGACTTTTGACATTCACTTTACTGCAGGCGTTACCAGTGAAGCCTGGTTGGGAATTGTGATTTATTGGTCAGCCCTTATTGGAGCCACACAGACGGGGGAGATAAAAAAAATGAAATTCAAAATTGAATTAATTCATAACGTAAGAAAATAAAAAAATTGAATTTCTGTCAAAACTAGTGAAAAATAAAATCAGTTTTGCGAATAAAAAACGATAAAAACTAAAACACAAAAATGCACCAAAGGCACCCGCATATAAAGCAGCAACAACCTCCAAGAAACAAAATCTGTTTTTCTTAGTTTTCAAAGAAGATCTCTTTTTTATACGTTTTTATATAGTTTATTTGAGTTTTTTTATTCATATTTTTTTATTTTAAGTAGTTTCTTGCACTTTAATGGAGTTTTTTTGGTACGTATACGTACGCCGTTTGGAACTCATGGCGTAATCTTGCGGAAATTCCATGCATCGTCATCACAATGCTAACCAGAACTTCCAGAGTTGTCTCCTTCTAACGTTGCCGTCGAGAGGGAAGATTTAAAGGTTAAATAGTTTAGTTTTAGTTGCATTTTGGAAAAATAAAAAGTGGAAATTTTTAGAATAATTTAAAATAAAATAATAATCAAGTTTGTGGAAAATAAATCACAATAAATAAGTTTATGCGAAAGTAATGATAAAAATATCAAAAAGAATAATGTTTTAACAACTTTTACAAAGTTATTTTATATTTTTGTTGAGTTTATGAACCCAAAAACTCTTTGTTGACTCGAACGACAAGTTATGGCGACTTGTGTTCGTCTTGAATGGCGCTGACTTTGGAGGTTGGTGAATTACTGTTATTCTCAATGCTATTGAACACTGAAGAGAAACTACCAAATGATTTGAAGTACTAACAAAGTACGAAAACTTTTGGGTTAATTTTCTTTTAATAACATTGGTCATTTCTTTGTATAACGTTGCATTGTATTGTGTTGTAATGCGCTGTATTTTATTGTATTATACTCTTTTGTATTGTAACGCATTGCCTTGTGATGAATTCCATTGTATTAGCTCATATTTTATTGTATTGCAATGCATTGTATTGCATTTTATTGTATTGTATGTGATTCGACCCTTTCTAGCCTCATTATTTTTGCAGTCTGGGTTTTTTTAAATCTTTTCTCTGTGCCGCATCAACAAGACCAACAATAAAAGGTTGTTTGGAAATGAACTTTGTTAAGTTTTGCAAATCGTTTTTAATTGAGAATAATAACTTGCGAAACTCAAGTTTAAAAAACTCAAGAGTGCATTAAATTTGCGACGAAAAACAGCGAATTCAATTCACGCCAGAGCCGCCACAAGTGCACATCGTCAGCTTCAATAAACTTCCTCAAATTTAAAACAAGAAAAATTACAAGAATTTAAAAAAATTAATTTTTAATGTGATATAGTGCCATTTTATTTCTTTTTATAGTTAATAAAACTGTTATCGAAATTCGATTAATGCATACTCAAAAATAATTCAAACGTTTGCTTAGAACTTTTTTTTTTAAGTTCCGAACTTTAATTATCGACGTTTCGATGTTATCTGAATACATTTCACTTTATTACGAATTTATGTTCAGCTAAGAAATATTAGGTATCGGCTCATGGCTTTGGTATTTTAATGCACAAAAGGCCCCAAGAAACTACAACTCTTGGATACTCTTGAATTTTGAAAACCAATAACTTTTTCCAATTTTCTTCAAATTATTGAAATTCAATAACTCCAAACCTTAAATTTTTTAGAGTGAAACAGCATAAAAAGAAACTTCTTGCGACTGATAAAGTGACATAAAAGTTCAGTAATACATACTTTTTGGAATAATCCACTCTACTGGTTCGGTTTTGCGTTTTTATTTTTTGGTATTTTTAATGGTTTCAGTGTTGCCAGCGATGTTTTTTTCAACTGCAACACACCACCATGTCTGGCTGGGAAGGTTGTGTGGGGCTCAATGGGTAGAAGAGGTTATCCTTTTGGTTTTATTGCTCGTACCTCATGTTACTCACTCACTATAATGGTTAGTAGGTTTTAGAAAGACACACTTTAAAGTATGAAGTAGAAAAAAAAGAATAAGAAAGAGGAAAAGAAGGAAGAAGTTAAAGAGAAAGAAGAAGAAGAGGAAGAGTAAGAAGAATAGGAAAAAAAGAAAAGAGAGAGCAGAAAGTGGAAAAAAAGAAAGAAGAGAAAGAGGAAAAGAAAGAAGAAAAGAAAGAGGAAGAGAAAGAAAAAAAGAAAGAGGAAGAGAAAGAAGAAGAGAAAGAGGAAGAGAAAGAGGAAGAGAAAGAGGAAGAGAAAGAGAAAGAGAAAGAGGAAAAGAAAGAGCAAGAGAAAGAGGAAGAGAAAAAGGAAGAGAAAGAGGAAAAGAAAGAGGAAGAGAAGGAGGAAGAGAAAGAGGAAGAGAAAGAGGAAGAGAAAGAGAAAGAGAAAGAGGAAGAGAAAAAGGAAGAGAAAGAGGAAGAGAAGGAGGAAGAGAAAGAGGAAGAGAAAGAGGAAGAGAAAGAGGAAGAGAAAGAGGAAGAGAAAAAGGAAGAGAAAGAGGAAAAGAAAGAGGAAGAGAAAGAAGAAAATTAAGATGGAGAAAAAGAGAAAAAGAAAAAAAAGGAAGTTGAAAAAAAAGAAGAGGGAAGAGGAGGAGGAGGAGGAGGAGGAGGAGGAGGAAAAGACATGAATGAAAGCGTCTCAAATTGAGGTTAACATCCTTTTGTTGACCTTAATTAAAGATGCAACTTCTTTCTCACTCTTAACTCCTCATCCATCTATATATCCTCCTCAGATAAATTCACATGTGCACACCATTTCTTATCGATCCTTCCATCCATCTATCTTTCTTGTTCATTTGATTTGCTTAAAAACACCAAACAAGACGACTGTTTTTAAGTGGTGCTAAACCATGCATCTTTCAAGACTGATCAATCGTTTCAAAGATCTATTCACTGAAACACGATTCCTTTGCTATACCGTGACATATTCATGAATACATATTCAGTTTTTCATCCACGCCTTTCCTATCTTTATATTTGAATAAAGCTGATTTATCGGTTTATAAAAGAACGTTCAATAATTTTGAACTTCAAATATTCTTCAACATTTTTGGCTGTTTTTCCAACTGAAAAAGTTTTAAATGCAATAAAAGTTCAGATTTATTTTATTTTCGGAACATAGAGGCATTTGGTTCCTTATTAATACCTCCCAAGTATCAGCTTTCTTCTTCTCAATTCCTTTTTTTCAGCCTTCGTCTAATTTCTTTTTTTAGCCTATTTTTAATTTCTTTCTTTTGTTTCGAACCCTTATCTTTTCCTTATTTTGTGTCAACGTCAATAAACATCGCAAGACATTGCACGATTGCTGTGGTCTTTCTTTTTTTATGACCTTCGGAGGCAGCAGTACTTCATACTGAGAAGTTCTCTTCGGACAACTCGGCGCTAGCGCCTTCAAATGGCTTCTTTGAGGAGCTTGAAGGAGCTGTAACTAGAGACAAACTGTTTCAGACGCCAGCTAACAGTTCCCTGTTTCGAAAGCATAGTGTCAATATTCGATGGGTTCATCCTTGAACGCCTTGAAAGTATTAAATATATGAATTCCCACAAAAAATCTCAAAATATTCTTAAATGGCAAAAGGAGAAAAATGAAATTTGTTTTGGCATTCTGGCCATTGTTTCAGAAGCACCATTCCAGCGGCCTTCTCGAGCAGCTCCAAAGCCACACAAAGCCATTTCAATATTTCCAATATGAGTTTACCAACGTTCCAAGGTTGTCCTTAGCAACGCCACACCTCCCAAAATCGCTGACCAAAACTCCTTCCAAGTGCATTGCTTTCCAAAGTTTAACTTTAATACTTTCACCTCTTTTCTTAACACAATTTTTTTTACCACCATTATCGTTATCGTCGCCACCACCACCACCACCACCACCACCACCACCACCACCACCACCACCACCACCACCACCACCACCACCACCACCACCACCACCACCACCACCACCACCACCACCACCACCACCACCACCACCACCACTACCACCACCACCACCACCACCACCACCACCACCACCACCACTACCACCACCACCACCACCACCACCACCACCACCACCACCACCACCACCACTACCACTGATTTAGTCGCCACAATGAAGTCCTTCAGCAAAGCACTGCCTCCAAGGAAAGGCAGCAGGAAGACCTCTCGACAGACCAGGGGTCTTGCCAAGGACGAAATCCCCCTCAACAGCCTCAGAAACATTGGTCAGTCACTGAACACGTAGCATTCAAACGCATGATTGAGCACTCTTGAACAGTATGTACTCAGCGCTATAAAAATGACTTAATTAGATTGGGTTGAAATAAATAAAATTGCTTTCACCCATCATGTCGACACTCTGTTGAACCTTGCAGTTTCCGCTAAGGAAGATGTTTGAAGAGATATTCGATGAGATTAGATTAGCTCAGAGTCGGCTTTTTCGCACTTCTATGAACCTTTTTGATAGTTTATATAAAATTCAGGAACTTGAATGATAGCATAATTGAGGGTTCAAGTGTACATTTCAATACAAAAAATACAATACAAAAACGAATATTATTATAGTGGCATCAATTTCAGTGATCTTTTATAATTCGTTGGTTTGTGTTGAGTTCTTCGGCCAAATAGATCATTCAAAAAGCATTGCTTGCAATGAATACAGTGGGATAAAGCGACATTTGATTTTAATAATGTTGCCGTGGTTGCGTGTGGGCGTGAATAAACGTTTCGTTGGCTTATTTAACTGCTTTTTTAAACCGTTTTTCTTAACTCTTTGAAACTTAAAACTTCAAAGTTCAGTTTCAAAATCTTTGAGCTGTCTGGAATGTTGGTAGTTTGATTGTTCAGATTAGTTAAAACATAACCAAGTCCTCCTTCTTTTTGCCTGAAATATGCTACGTTGGAGTTACAAGCACCAACCAGACGTTTTCTACACCTTCACCGCTTCTTCAATATAATCGTCTGAGTTTTTTGAGATTATAATTCAAAATTTTTTTTCTTTATTACATCAGATCTTGACATAAGCTGGAAAATTATTAAAATTAAACTTTAATGAAAAATTTATTTCGGTTGAGTTTCATGGAAATTCAAAAGCTAGAAAAGTTGAATGATGAGGAATCGTTTGTGAAAGATTTGTTTGCTTTGCGATTTTATTAAAATTTACAGCGGTTTTTGTGGAATGTCACAAGTTCTGTGTTGATTTATGGTTTGAAGCAATAACTTTCAACATTTTTGAAACCAAATGTTTTTTCCTCTTGCCTTTTTCAACCATTAGTTATTCTCAAGAAAAAAGATGGCAATTCCGCAAATTCAAACATCAAAAAATTTTTTTTTTCTTTTTTTCTTTTTTTTTTTTTTTTTTCTTTTCTTTTTTTTTTTCTTTTCTTTTTTTCTTTTTTTTCTTTTTCTTTTTTTTTCTTTTCTTAATTTTTTTCTCTTCATTTTGTCATTCTCAAAACCATTAGTTTGAGGATTGAATTGTTTGAAAACAGTTGTTTGATACACAAAAAGTGAAACAATAGGGCTTTTCTACAGATGTTATTTGAAAAATGATCACAAGTGGAGCCTTAAGTATGAACGGAGGAAGTGTGAAAATAAAAAAAATTGAGCGAGTAAGCAAAAAGTGCCAAAACTACTTGCTACAGTATATAGGATGGAGTTTTGAAGGGTTGCTTTGGAAACATAGAATCACTGCAATAATATATTTTTAAACAAAAGAACGAACACCAGAGACTTTCTATAGAAATTCATAGGGGTGAAGTTTGTGAAATGAAGTGAGCGGAGCTGGAAAATTTGAAAGAATTGATATGAATTGAATGCACTCGTAAGGAAACATAGTTCGTAACAAGAACAGGCGTTCACACGCTGCTGGAAAAGAACCTCCACAGAGAAGCGAGTAAACTTGTCATTACTTTTTACGGAAAATTTCTTCACTCACGCTTTTTGATTTTTCCCTCACTGCTCAAGAAATAGTAGATATTTTAATTCGAAAAACAAATCGCTTTCTTCAGTTTTAAAGATTGAAGCAATGGGAAGCCGCCGCTAGAAGGCGTTCACGAGTCTTCGGGCTTCGTATTTATGTTATCGAGCAGTCCTGTTTGCTCAATTGATTAAACTTCAAACAGCCCTCGAGTCCATAACTCAATAAAGTACCACACCCACTTCTGGTCACATCTGCTTACAACAACAACCTGCCACTATCAACAACCCATGTAGCAACCATCATCAGCCACCGCTACTGACCACTACCAACCACCACCAGCCACCGTTACTAACCACTTTTCACCACCACTAACCCCCTTTACAGGCTTCTCAGACAGTCCAGAGCCCTTGAGTGCCTCCCCCCACAAGAGACTCTTCAGCCACAAGATGCTTGCTAACATTGCGGACGAGAAAAAATCCAAGAGGTTATAGCGTTTGTGGCTTTAGTTATGGTGGTTTTTATGTTGGAGGTTGCTGAATAGATGGCTGATCTGTTGATGGTTGTTACCATGCTGGTGGTTTTTGTGCTAATGGTTGTTGCTATGTTGATGGTTGTTGCTATGTTGATGGTTGTTGCTATGTTGATAGTTTTAAGCTAGTGCTGCAAGCGTGACGGGTGTAAGTGTGAGAAGTGTGATAGTGAGGACCATATGAAAATCAGGTAACGGAATAAGAATATAATTTTCGGTTGACCCAGATGTAGTTTTGAAGATAAGGACCAAATTTATTGCCAAGTTTTGAAGTTTGAACAAATCTTCAAAATGTTGCAAACTTGGAGGGGCATAGAAGCATTGCACCTCACAGACGTCCTGCGCCACAAAGCCGTCTGTAAACACCGCCAATTATTGAATCTCTTAGCTATTCTAAATATTTTTTTTAAAAAGAATTTAAAAAGCCGATTTTTTTTGGCATTTTTGGGAAACTTTGGTTCGTTTGTTACTAAATTTGAACATCAACGATGGGAGTTTGAGGTCCGTCTGTTATTATTGCATCCTTATTACATCATCAGTTACATTTCCTGGAAGTCATCAACAAATCTGACAAAGCAACTGTATGCATTAAATGCAAGTCCATTGGTTGATTATTCTCACGGTTTCAGTTCCTCTAGCAGGAAGTTGGTTTTTTAAAAAGATCAAAGTGTCAACATTGTTCATGAGTTACTAATGGTGTTCCAGCCTACACATCCATGCGGCACGACGGTCGGAGAAGCAGCAATTCAAGAGGATGAGCACTGTTGAGCAGTTAGACAACTGCAAGTATCCGAACTACTATTGGAGCATTGTCTATCGTTCAGTGAGCTCCATCATGACAGCAAAACTTTTTTGCTTGCCCTTGAAGTTTCTTTGCGTACCACTACAACTTGTTCCACGCCGCAGGCGTTGGTGCCAACAGTTGAAGTTGGCGCTCGTTTGTTTCGAAGTGAAATGACCACCAAACCGAGAGCCTCATAATGGCCCATTAATCATCATTTCCATCATCACGCCATGCATCTGCTTAATAGCAATCAAGCAACAAACCAATCGACTAGCTACAACCTTCAAAACACACATCCAAACAACCACACACACAACCATAAAATTAACCATTTGAGCCAGCAACAATCTAAACAACCACCCTTCTAACAACAATGTAAACAACCAATTTTTCCAACAACAATATAAACAACCACCCCTCCCAGCAACAATCTAAACAACCACCCCTCCCAACGACTATCTAAACAACCACCCGCTATGCAAACCTCATTAAATAATCCATATACAAGCGGCACCTCTGCAAACGACCAATCAATCCCTCAGCCACTCATTAGGAACACTGATTACAAACAGTAATATTCCACTCATGTTAAAAGGTCTTTGATGCAAGTAATGCATCTCATCATTTGTACTATCATCGTCACAACCACGCTTATTATTTTTACTATTATTTATGTTTTTATCTTGGTTATTATTAATTTCTTATTTTTTATTTCATTTTTTTATATATAATATTGATATTATCTGAAGCGCTTCAATTTTTCCTCCCTTCTTCACTTTCGATCGAGTGAAAGAAGCTACGGGCGTGACGTTGACTTTTTATGGTCATTAGGCCGGGGTAGAGACAATCTGTATAAAGTTTTATAGGCGTTGTAAGTTTTGGCGAGCATTAGGCGAACTGACAAATTTCCAGTGTTGTTCGACGGTGGCGTCGGTGTAGTTACTCTCCTGCAACAACCGTGGTAGTCCAACGAGCAGTTTAAGCCACAAGAGTCAACGCTAAACGACCATTGGAAAATGACTTAGTCCGGAATGAGTGAGGTTTTGAAGAGATGTTTGGCGTGAGGTGAAAAGGGAGTTACATGAGTTGTTGGAAAAATGAGATAGTGTGCTACTAAAGCAACCAGCTGTGAAGGAGGTTTCATGCTTAAGAAGTGCGCCGAGCTGGAAGTGAGGTCATCAGAACATCACACGTCTCTTTGAACGATGCCTCAAAGCAGCTGTTCCTTTGAGCTTGTGGTGAGTTTCTGATTCAGGAAACGTGTTTGGAGGTTTCAGTGCCTGCGTGGAAGCTTCTAGCTTATCCTCCGCTGCTACACTGCGCTGGGGAGATAGAAGATTGAGTGGGTGAAATATGGATGGGAGGTTTAATAGTGCAAAAGTTAAAATATGCAGTAAGATGGCAAAGAGATAAAATATTGGAAGAAAAAATGGATAGAATTGCACTTATTGCATGCATTGAGTGTTGTTCACAATGAGGATTCTAAGAAGTTCCGAGTTAAGAAAAAATATAAAAGTTATCAGTGTGCATAATAGACAGCTTTGAAGAGACAGGTATATTAGCAAAATGTGAAATTAGCTGTAAACCGGAATCTGGAAGAAAAGTAAAATAGATGGAAGCCGATTGCTCACGTGGAAAGTTAATAAATGGATGGATTTATCTTCCAGCTTTCTAATGCCTGCAAACATTTTTTGAATTTTGTTTAAATTCTTTATTTTGCGGCAACAGAAAAAAAATTTTCGTGGTTGGAAACATAAGTTTTGGTGGGTAGTTGGAAACATAAGTTTTGGTGGGTAGTTGGGCGAAGTTTGAATGGAAAAACAAACAAATGGAGTTTTTAATCAGAAAAAAATAGAGGTGTTGGTATTGATTGAAAGATGCAAATGCCACGGTGAACCAGGGTCCACAAGTGGGTGGTGGTGGCCTGATGGGTGGTGATGGTGGGCTGATGAGTGGTTGTTGATGGGTGGTTGTTGATGGGTGGTTGTTGATGGGTGGTGGTCTGATGGGTGGTGGTCTGATGGGTGGTGGTCTGATGGGTGGTGGTTTGATGGGTGGTGGTTTGATGGGTGGTGGTTTGATGGGTGGTGGTTTGATGTGTGGTGGTCTGATGGGTGGTGGTGGCTTGATGGGTGGTGGTGGTCTGATGAGTGGTTGTTGATGGGTGGTGGTTTGATGGGTGGTGGTCTGATGGGTAGTGGTTTGATGGGTGGTGGTTTGATGGGTGGTGGTTTGATGTGTGGTGGTCTGATGGGTGGGGGTTGAGGCACAGAAGTGAGATTTGTTGGACGAATTCCAGGATGGAGTGGCTCAAAGTGGATGAAGGGATGTGTCGGGAGATATAAATACAATAAAATATAAATAAATACTGCGCAACAAAATTAGAGAGACGAGACGAGAAGGAAGGCGAAAAGAGAAGAGGAGCAAAGGCTGGGCTGGGCTGCAGAGGTGTTGCTTATTTCGAATGATGTCGGCCTAATAATATTAAGCTCACAAGTTATGTGTCATCTAGAGCACTGCTTAGAAGAGTGTTTGAAAGTGTTTTTGGAGAGAAGAGTTTGAGGAAAAGGATAGTGAGAAAAAGTAGAACAAATTGAATTATTATCTTCATAACATTTATCATTGCAGACTCGGTAGAATGTAGAAAAAAATCGTTCGAGGAAGTGGAATTAATTAAATTTTTTGTGTCATTAATATAAACATGTTATAGTTTTTTCATCTGAAGTAGTAATAATAGGACCTCTTTAAAGATCTTATCAAAAAGCAACTTTGCCTGACGCCAATAGCAGCTGATTTATTGTTGTTTATTGCCCGCCACCTCGTCTCTCCATGTTCGTTTGTTGGTTCATTTGTTTGTTTATTTGTTTGTTCCATTCCTTCAAATTCTTGAGTTCTTCATCCTGTTAGCCTTTATTGTTCTCTTTTATGCCTTTGCACGTCGTAATTCCTTTAGCATCCCCTTTTCAAGTTCACTCCTCCTTTTTCTTTTTCTTCTTCTTCTTCTTCTTCTTCTTCTTCTTCTTCTTCTTCTTCTTCTTCTTCTTCTTCTTCTTCTTTTTCTTCTTCTTCTTCTTCTTCTTCATCATCTTTTTCCACATTTTCATATTATATTTTTTATTTCTTCTTGCACAGCTTCGGTAAGACACTATTCCGTGAGATTTATTGAACACGTAGCTGCATAAAGTGACGGTGTGCCTTCTTATTCAATCTTTCTCCTTTCTCAGCCACTTTCTCAGTCACTTTTTCAGTCACCTCTTACTCCCACCCCATCCATCATAATCACATTCCCTCATCCTGGAGCCCACGCCATCAAACGCCTCTTTGTATCTACTTCACCGAATCCTCAATGAGTCAACTTCAAAGGCGAAGTAGCTTGCATTGTTGTAGCGAGCAATATTGCAGAAGCAATTCCGTCATTGAAGATCTAGTGGCTTCCTCGGTCGTTCGCATCGGATAACAAGCAATCAGATAGGACTTTAATTGTTTGTGTGTCGCTGCGGTGGTCATGCCTGTTCCTGCGTGAGCCTAACGTTCCATCTGATTATGAGCCTGTTTTATAGAATCCAGACCAGTCGTTTATCTCTGACACTCGTGCTTCGTGCTGTTGTTGTGAGTGATGCTGTTGTTGTAAAAAATGTTGGTGTAAAAGATGTTGTTGTAAAAGATGTTGTTGATGTGAAAAATGTTGTTGGTGTGAGTGATGTTGTTGTTGTGAAAAATGTTGTTGTTGAGAGTGATGTTGTTGTTGTGAGATGTTGTGAGATGTTGTTGTCGTAAGATGTTGTTGTTGTGAGTGGCGTTGTTGTTGTGATTGATGCTTCTGTTGGTGACAGAGTTCCAAAGGGTCGGAGGACAGTGGTAGAACACTACAAAGAGAGACTACAATGGAGTTCTGAGAGCGCTGCTGGGTGTTTGAAGGTCGCAATGAATGGCAGTGTCATAGGAAATGAAAGGTTGTAGGAAGAAAGAAGATACAAAACGCACTCGTGTTGAGTTGAGAAGGCAGCAGGAGACAGGTTGCAGCGAGCAAACAAACCTTTGTGTTGCCGCCTTGTTTGCTCCTCCGCCACTCTCCACACCTTTTCAAAACTACACTTCGAAACTCACGTTTGTATGAAAAAATTTTATTTCCCACTTTTTGGAATCGTTCGTTTGTATATACAAACAACTCTGTGTTATGAGTTCAAGCGAAGAAGGTG